>CAVNYN010270510.1:0-57164 GCA_963692815.1 Nyctanthes arbor-tristis | reverse complement strand
ATCTCACCGAGTATTACAGAACACTCAAAAAAGTATTGTCATCATTTTGTGCAAGCAATGACTAATTTGCCTCATCCGATGATATTTACATTTTGTTTTATTCAATTGATTTTGAGGGTGGCATTTTATTGCAGGTTTGACAGGAAACTGAAAAATACATACGACCATCTACTCTTCAGCAGGTTGTGTTCATAAACATTCTATCAGACAAATTCTTTTATTTCTTGAATTTCGTACTCATATCTAGCATTGGTTGTTACTTCTTCCTAATTGTAACTGCAATCCCTTCAATTCTTTTGACTTTCCAATTTCATGTCCTGTGGCAACAGAAACTAATGCACATATTTGGTAAGGATGATTATAAAGCATTGGTAAGTATTAAGAAAAAGAGCTAAAATTGTGTTTACAATTATATGTATGAATGGTCGTCATCAAGGCATACACTGCATTCTTCATTTAGCAACACATTTCGCATAGATTATAATCTATAAACTTATGAATTTGGTCAAATATGTTTTACTAATTATGTAATATCACTTCTGGCTGACTTGCTATTTCACGATCTACTATGCAGGAGTTCACTTCTCAGTGTGTACGCTGACATGTCTGTAACTTGCAAGGTAGATGATCACATTTTTGCCATTTTTTTTGTCCTGCTTATACTGGCTCAGTTGCTCATCCTTTTTATTCTCTCAATAGGAGGAAAGATAAGCTTGTGTTAGTTTTGAAAGTTGTAACAACTATAGCATTGTTTTGGAACTTCTATTTTATTTAATTAATTATTTTTTTGTCGCATATGGTTGTTGTGTTGGGTGACCATGTATGTACGGGAAGCAGCTGTCTAACATTATTCTCTTTCAGTATCATTTAAATGGCACATATTTAAGTTCTTCTCTTCATAATTATGACTAAAATGATAGTACTCTTTCTGTGTTGATTTTTCAACACATTATTCGCACAATTGAGTATTTCCTATCTAACATATTTGACTCTGTGAAAAGTTTCATGTCATCTTCATTCCGACTTGATTTTTGTTGTGCATTCATCACAATTTTCTTACAGGAGTACTATGATCCAAATAAATCTATGCTGGAATTGGTTTTTGCACCAGCAGAAGAATGGATCTCCTGCAGTGACACGGAAATCATTGATGCCACAATGAAGGAGCTTGCGAAACTCTTTCCTGATGAAATTTCTGCAGACCAGAGCAAAGCAAAAATTATGAAATACCATGTTGTTAAAACTCCAAGGTTAGGCATGAATCAGTATTGAGCAAATCTCTTTAGCATTTAACTGGTTGATGAGATTTTTATTTATGTTTAAAGTAACTGACGATCATCATTAAATTTTGTTTCCAAAGGATTTGAAAACTCTGTAAATAGTACTTCCATGTCTAGTAAGGAGGTTTCTGCAAAAGTGAGTATTGAATAGAACATAAGAGGCCAAAATCTTTTTCATCATCTTGTTGAATCTTGACTAGTAATGAGTACCAGACGTGCATTATGGCATGGTTGGTAGGATGATAACACTGGAGAAAATTGAGGAGAAGGACGCTAAACTCTAGTTCGTTATGGTGTTTGATCGTGTCTAATAGCTCATACCATAATGGAGCTAGTGCTCTGTTGTTGGTTCATTTACTTCAAGCTATTGAGCTTCTCTCTTTTAGGTCCGTCTATAAAACTGTGCCCGGTTCTGAACCTTGCCGTCCATTCCAAAGATCCCCTATAGAAGGGTTCTATCTAGCCGGTGATTACACAAAGCAAAAGTACCTAGCTTCGATGGAAGGTGCTGTTCTATCTGGAAAGCTTTGTGCACAAGCCATTGTACAGGTGATTTTTTATTTTTTTCCCTTGAGAAGAAGGCATTAGTTATGTGAACCTGTAATCCAAAATTCAATGTTGTTTTAATATTTTGCAGGATTGTGAGTTGCTGGCTGCAAGAGAAGCGAAGAAGTTGGCTGAGCCAAGCCTTGTTTAACTTATTACAATTGAAATAAGGGTGTTTCCTTTTCATCTATATAGAAATCATCATAAAATGCATGAAGCAAATATTTGATCAAGTTTACAAGGAAATTGTATTCTACACTTGTACTAAAGTATATAACTGTGAAGTTGAACCTTGGGAGGTGGTTGAGAAGCTTAGTTTTGGAGTGTGTTTGTGCAATAAGACAAAAATTGACTCCACTAATTAGCGCAAAGGAAGACTCCCCCAAACAAAAAGTGGCACGCTTTTTCTTTCAGTTGGAATTGAATGATGTGAAAAGTTTGTGCCAGTCTTCACTATAGTATAGTATGGTAAATGTACATGGATGGAATTCAATGTTTTCCAAGCCGAGCCGAGCCATGCCGTGTTGGTTTTAATAATATTCTATTTCTAGTGGATTGAGAGGAGGATTTACTGTTTGTTTTGAACATGCATGCAATCTGTAAGTTGATATTGTTAAGATCCTCTTGCATTATTATTTTTATTTTTCACGGCCTATTTGCTTTACCTCTAATTAAGTAGGTAATGTTTGTTTATATATATGGAGATGGAGTAATGTGCATCTGCCCGATTCCTCAATCTTCTCAACTTTAACACCAGCGAGGCTGCGTGCGGGATGGGACGACTAATGTCTCCCTCGTTATTTATTTATCTATGAATCCAAAAATATATTTTTACCTCCCCTTCCTCTAAAATTAAATAATACTTTCAAATAATAATAAATGAACACCTAGAAACAAAGTTGGAGTGTGGGGATAGCTTTAGTGGTTGTTTGATTCTCTTTATAATTTCAACTTATAATTTCATCTACTATGATTTGACTGTTGATTTGACAACTATTCAACAATCACCATATATTTTAAATTTAAATTAAATCTCCACCATTCATTTCTACAAATTATAATTTTTCATTATAAGCTGAAATTATAAAGAGGATCAAACAACCCCTTAATTAGTGTACGGAATAAATCGACTTCAAAATGTGTATTATACTACATCTGTCCCAGAAAGATACGCTAAATTGTATTTTCACAAATATTAAGAAAAATACAATTAATATTGTTGCAAAGTTAAAATTTAATATCATTTTTCTAATATTCCCTTTCATTTATTAAATATTTCTACTTTAAATAACACTAGCACTATTTTATTGATTACAATGTACATTAATTACGAGCATGCATAAAAGAAAATTAATATTCTAACAACATTTTTAAAAAGAAAGTTACTTATATTTTGGGACGAATGAAAACGGAATTTGATTGTCTTTGTAGAAAAGAGAATATATATATATACACACACACACATATATATAGTTCTAAATCAAGGATTATTTATTTATTCTTTTACAAAAAATTATCTTATTTTAATATACATATATATAACTAACACTAACTATTTATTTTCAATTAATATATATTTATTAAATGATTTGTAAAACTTACCCTTTTTGGGTAACTTTTCTTAATATTATTTGTGGAAAACAAATAAGCCTATATAATGGGTACTTGAAGGATTATTATTATTATTATTATTATTATTATTATTATTATTATTATTATTATTAGAAAACTGTACTTCCAACACACATAACTAGAGAAGTTAATTTTAAAACCCGTGGCGGCATAAGGAGTAGAAAAATATACCAGAACTCAGAGCTTTTCAAGAATTCACTCCATCCATTGAATAATAATAATTGCAATTAGTTACTTTTTAACATTCATGCATAATTCCAACTTTTTGGGGGCAAACTCTTAAGCTTCGTAGTTAGCCAAATGTACGTCAAATGACTTGTGGAAGCAACAATCTTAAGATTATTATTAATTAATTCTTACGTTACTAATAATCAACAGAACCTTAAAACACTATTGCGCACATTCTTGTTGAATAAGCAAAAAATAGAAATAAACTAATTATTAATAAAAATAAAACTGAATTATTATAATTATAATTATAATATGATGATGAATAAGATTGGGTTCGCTACAGCTAGCTAAGTGATGTTGGTATCTCAATATATGATCAGATGTAGATTCTGATGATGATTGATTAGTTTCAAAGAGTTCAGCAACCAAATCTACTGAGATTCAGCTTGTCTTGATCCATCCTCATTAAAGTTAATTAAAAGTGATTAATAATTAAGATATATATATATATATATGTATGATTAGCTAATTTCAGTCTAATTAAAAAGTAATTCTGGGTGTCTTTAACTGTAGTTGAAGATTTGTGGAAATCTACACTTGACTAGTCTTTTTCTTTATCTTATATATTATAATAATAAGGTTCAATGCATCCTAAGCTAAGAAACAAAATAAAAGATTACATTCACGTCTACGGAGGGATCGACTATTTTTCAAGTCTTGTTTACGCTGAATACCAAGTAGACTTTTCTATAAATAATAATAATAATAATAATAATAATAGATAAATACATAGCCTCGTCTCTTTTCATTGTGCCAGTTTTTGGATGAGCCAAGTTTAATTAGTATATATTTATATATCTACTATATAAGGATTTCAAAATCCTGCTACAAAATAGTGTTTTCTTTTCTTTTTTTTTTTTGACACATGGAAAATAGTGTACTAGTTCATGTTTAATTTAAATTTATGTAATATATAACGTAAAAATTAAATTAATCCTAGTATTTAATTTCTTATTAACATAACACAAATTTTTTTTTTTTTTGAAGGGCACATTATTATTATTATTATTATTAATCATGTGCCTGCTTTGAAATATATAAAAAGATATGCATATTCAGCCAAGCATATAGGTAAAAAATTTACAAGCTTGTGTATAAAAGTAAATAAAGAAATAAATTAGTATACTTCCTTTGAGTATATGTTTATAGACAATCTTTTCGCCACTCTTTACAATTTACAAAATGAAATTACTCACAATTTAAATCGTAAGTAATTTAATAGTAAATTTGAAAATGATGAGTAATTTACTAACATGTAAAAATAGAGGAAAATTAATTAAACTTAGCCGAACACGGGTAGTTAAGAGAAGGGGTTGGGGGGTAGGCAGAGCGGAAGCAATTGGGCGGCCGACAAACATTACGCCATTTCACTTATTTTGCCTCGTCTTGTTTAAGCAACTTTCCTCAAATTACGCCTCATTTTATTATATTATTATTACTTAGAAAATAAAAAATAAAAAACTTGTATACTTGTTAGCTCATTAGCTACACCTCAGACGAGGACAATAATAATAATAATAATAATAATAATAATCCCTT
This sequence comes from Nyctanthes arbor-tristis, assembly GCA_963692815.1. Lineage (NCBI taxonomy): Eukaryota > Viridiplantae > Streptophyta > Magnoliopsida > Lamiales > Oleaceae > Nyctanthes > Nyctanthes arbor-tristis. The sequence goes on along the minus strand of CAVNYN010270510.1, from coordinate 51,936 downwards.
CGATCCCAATTCCTACTGTGGGTATATTATAATTTATAAGAGAGTAAAAAAATGGAAGTTCACGTTCACCTTCCCACCAAACAAGAAATGGTGTTGAGCTACGTTTTCCCGTGCATATCCCTCTGTTTCCGAACCTGACCACGTTCATTCTGCACTCCCCCCAACACCAAAAACCTTTTTATTTCAATTCCTTACTCAACTTCGCTTGTGTGTCTACTTAATATACTATCAGCTCCTAAAATGATTGTCCTTTAGACGTGTGCTCTTCCGATCTAAAAAGTTCATTTAATAGTATTGAAAAAGTAAATTTTAATATTATTTCTCTATTATACGCTTTCCTTCATTAATTATTCTACTTTAATAATTCTATTTTTCTGAGCATGAGAGAACTATATTTCATCTACTTTTTGAAAAAGAAAAAAGACCATAGTTTGAGACGGATGAAAAAGGAAAATTGGATCATCTTTTTGAAAGGGGTTAGTATATAATAACTTGCATTTTCTTTATTTCTTCATTTTTTTCTTTTAAAAAAAATGTCTTTTAACACGTCATACGTACTTTGATGCTTTGTTTATTCACATAAAGATTGATTCGCTCTTAAGAAATATATATGATACACTTATAGTCTAAAAAACTTAATTTAAAAAAAAAAAAAACACAAACAGACTAACATAATACTGATATATGTTAATTAATATGTGGTGTGTATAAATAGGATGCCCCCATGGAGTAGTGAATTCCTCAAGGGTCTAGCTCCATTTGGTGGGCTTTTTTTCCCAATATAATTAAACCTTTTTTCTTGATCTTCAAATCTCCATCTCTTGATTATTAGATAATCATTTTGTGATCGATCATCAATTAAGAAGAAAAGATGGCACAAGTGAAGCAGCAGCAGCAAGTGCAATACAAGAGTATGAATTCAAAGAGAAAGAGCAATGGATTTACAAGGAAATGTGCGTCTCTGATCAAAGAACAACGAGGCAGGATTTACATTCTCCGCCGCTGTGCCACCATACTCCTCTGTTCCTACATTCAAGACGATGATTGATTCATATATATATATATATATATATATGGCCGCCACCCATATCCATACGATCCATATATATACATATATACACATCCCTTCCCTTACCTGAATAATATATAATATATTATTATTATAAGCTATTTAATTTCCTTTTCTTTCTGCACTGATGATGGAATGAGCCAGCAGCTGCTGCCTTCTCATGTCCACCGGGCAGGGCACCAGGATTCATGCATCTCTCACCGTCGCCGCCAAGAAACGTGCCTACGTGCTTCGAAGACTGGTCGGATTATTTGTCTTTTTACGTACGGAGTTTCTTTTTTGGCTGTCCAAATTACTAACTAGTAGTGGCCTCTCCTCTCCTCTCCTGGCACCCAGTTTTTGAACCTTAGGGTTTTTTTTTTTGTTCCAGAAGAGGCCATTATTATAAGTCTTTTGGCTGCTAGCTGAAGCTTTTTTGACAAGCCTACGGCCAGGCCAATGCCGGAATACTTTTCAAGCTCAATATATTGGCCGCCGGATCTCGTCTCCTCATCATCATGTGATGATTAACTGCGGGTGGCATATTAATTGGAGCGGCACTAAACCCAAACACAGTATATAATAATATAATAACGATGTTCTAAGTGTCGTTTAATTAGTTACTGTGTTTAATCTTTCCTCCTTTCCATTTCTTTCATCTCAATAAAATGGTTACTCAAATAAATACAGGTGGAGGGTACGTACGTATCCATTATACCACTCGTGTTATAACTTCTTGTATTTCTGTTCAATAATAATGATATGTACTACTTTGTTTGTAATTAATAAAAGGGTGACAATAATGGTTATTTACACCCTTTTATAATATTTATATTTATTAATTAGTAAAATAATAAAAGCATTTTCCTTTCATTTCTTATATATTCATGCTGGCTGTTGACCATCGACTAAGAAAAAGTCTACTTGTATGCATTTTTTCCCCTTAAAAGTAAGTTTACTAAACGAGTTGGAAAAATCAAAATAGTTAATTTGTAAGTGATGTGATGTGTGAAAAACAAATTACTAGCGCATGTGCCACTGTGCTGGTAAAATAGTATTTTTTGGATAAGGATTTCATGTACATATCTCTCTGTGTGTGTTTGTGTGTATAACTGAATTAATGGATGATATATATTGTTGATTTATTATCACTTGGACATATATATATATATATATATATCTCATGAGGATTGAGCCCTCCCCTCCCCTAGATCTTAACATGTATTTGCCTAAACCAATTCTTTTACAGGTAAGAGCATCGACAAACCAATTCTTTCTTCTTCTTTTATTTATTTATATTTATATTTATTTTTTACTTTTTTGCATTTAAATTATATTAATAAATAACCCAACCAAAAAGGGGGGTGAAAAATCTTGATAGACAGGTAGGATGATATTGTGAAAGGCGAGTGGTTTGGGTGTATGAGGAGGAAAAAAGAAAATACATATTTTAAAGGTGCAGTAATGATAGTGATCAATAAATTATTATTGGATATTGCTGAGTGTGAGATACTAATGTCGTAGAGATAGGCAAACCGGCTTTGTCAGCAACTCTACATGATGTCCGCTAGAAATTACAACTCACCCCACCCCACCCCTTGCAAATATCATAACATGATCCTTCACTTCACTACTTGAGATTATATTCTGACAACTTACGCTCCACTTTACCATTATTATTATTATTATTATTATTATTCTTAATTGTACAATTACATCAATGGATACTTCAGAATATTATAAGAGTCATCCTGCCAGAGAGAGATCCTAGCTACTTTGTGTATTTGTCATATTTTTTCTAGTAAAACAAAACCAAATTTCATCATGGGTAGACACCGGATTCCAAGTTAACTTTAAAGTCTTTGCAGCAGATTGATCGATACTCATACTAATAGTCACATAACTAGAAATGCTTCGTTACAGAGGCAAAATGGAGACCCCAGCTAAGCTACTCTTCAACTGTCAAGTCTCCTTGAATTGCATGACACCTTCCGTAATTAACCCACAATCCACCTATACTTGACCACAAATATATACCTCAGATCACACCAGGACGAGGAGGAGGAGGATCATTTATCAATCCAGTCCTTGAATAGCAGCAACACATAGAGAGGGACATTAATAGCTGCAATGATTGTGATTGCTTGGAATGCCCGCACCAATCTCCATATCACCAATTTTATACTTGATTTGCTTGTTCTCGGCCCTAATTTCCCCAAACCATCACTCCCTACATGTATATTCACATCTGAATCCAACTCTTGGACGCCCTTTTTCCAAGCTTTTGCACGCACTACTGCATTGCCCCTGCAAATGATGACAATCGTCAACTTCTCTAATTTTCCAGTTAAAATCAAAGAAAATTATGAATCGAACATCACGTCTCAAATTGCATGCATAATATCACAAAGTTCCCATCCATATGTATACACAAGAAAGTTTCACATGTAGAAACCAAGCTTCCGATCTCGCAAGCATTTCCAAGCATAAATGAACTCCGCATTGATAGTATAAATATAACAGAGTGATGATACCTACCGCTCGATTGCAATCTCGTCAGAATACACTTTCAGAGCTTGAGAAACTTTCTTAATGAGGTGCATATTTCCTTCTGCATCCCAAACAGTCTCATACTCGCAATTCTCATCCTCGTTTTTCTCTTTCACACCGTTACTGAAGCTGATTAAGTTAATTACACTTCTGGCACACCCCACTAGATCACCAATCTTCCGCCATAAGAAAACTTCATTTGCCGGCCACAGGAGGATAACAAGTGTCATTGCAAACAGAGATAAATACCTGTTACATTTAACCAACAGAGTTCAAAACTATAAGCTCAGAGAAATCAACATTGATGACTAAGCTTATCTTTAGGACAAATATTTACCATATGTAAATGAATGTTTGCATGGGCAGAAAGCATAGATGAGTGGATACAGCATTTTTCAGGGTCGATCCATTTGGTAATGTGAAATTACTGACTGATAACAGCATGAAAGAAGGATACAAGTTTCCTTGCTGCCAGCTTACAGTTCCTACAGTATGCTGCCATTATTTATTAGTTTAGTGCATTGTAATCCATAACAACTATGTACTTGGGTAGAATACTAATTGACGCATTTAATTCACAATTCTGGGCATCACTGCACCATCACAGAGAACCTTTACAGAGAGACAACAGAGGTGTGAGGAAGATCTGTAATCTTGAATAAATTACAGTCACAAGTGGACACTCCTCTCAGCTTGCGGGTACCACTACTACAAATCGGTCTTTACGTTTACTTTTGGTTTATTGTGGCCCTTCAGGTTGGGATTATAGATTTAATCCATAATGCACGAACTTATCTTTATTCCTAGTACTATATAGCATCATAACGAGCTTACCTCAGTCACTGCAACATGGTTGGCCACATGGGTAACTGTACATTGATCGTGATCATGACCAGATAAGACCAGTGCCTGTTTAACCATAATTTAATTGATCACCACTGTGCATTCCTTCATCCTATTTTCAAGCATTCATTTCAGAAAGAGAGAATACATACAGGTCTAATTAGGTTCAGTAACTCATCTGTAGATTTTTTAGTGATGTAATTCTGGTACCTGCACGAGGGAATTGACCAATGAGTTTTACAAAAAATTCAGTGTAATAAGAAAACGACTCATACTGTCTGGAAGAGCTGGAGTAGGTAAAAGTAAAAGGAAGAGAAGCATACAAAATTTCTTGATCACGAGCAGCACGCGAGATCCTCTGAAATGAGCAAGCATATTGAGACATGATACAATTACATTGTGTAGAAATAATAAATGCGATTCCCTAAGAAAAAGTTTGTTTCCAAACCTCATTCAGAAATAAAATAAACAAGAACAAGTGTGTACAGGTACCTGATTGATGATGGGTGAAGAACGATGTGGACCGCATGAAGTTGAATCCGGTCGATACAGGGGAATATGAGTCAATAGAACACGAGGGTCGGAACTATTATCTAGATAAGAAAGTTACATACATTAGAATATAGTATAAGTAAGCTAGTGTTTACAACTCATCCATGTAACTTACCATTAGATATATCTGTGACAAAATTCCATGTGGCAGAGGTAAGGTCATTTTGTTGATTCCCTGTACACAAGACACTTGTCATAGACCCATAAGAAACAAATGCCAAAATATTCATACCCAGAGGTAACAGAAAAGGTAAAATCAGCGGATATTTTACTAAGATTAATCCCCCGGTTTAAATTTTATTAGGAAACTGTTATGCCGGGTAACTACATGCACTATGCCACCCTGTAACATTTCTCTACATGCAACAAATTTTCAGGGAGTGGCAATTTACATGTACAAGAAAGGTATACAAGGAAAAAACTAGCAATTCTTCTTGTTTATTTTAGTAGAAAACCTGTAGAAACGAGTAAATACATGGCACTGAGCAGCATTTATTCCAGATAGCTAACTAAATCATGATGGTGAATAGTAAATGATGCATGCCCGGTAGACATCATGGAACTGACAGTTGCTCTTACCGTCCAATGTTTGAGCATCAACGGCAATGAAATTAACTTTTCCAAGTGCAAATTTATGGTTCCTTCCTCCAAATTCTTTTTCATAGCGCCTTATAACCTAGATACGTTTCCAGGTGCAAAACATATATGAAGTTGTATCATTGTGGATCAGACAAGTATTAACGAAGTACTAATTGTTGGATACAAGAACTATTATTATTGCAACGTAGAATCAAGTTGGTTCATAACATAGATTATCAATTTATTAGATGCTAGTAATTTATAAAATAGTAACTACAAGAGGGTAAGGCTTTGCTTGGGGTTGCTGATAGATGCTCAACCTCTACTTTTCTGAGAAGCACAACTCATGAAAGTGTTTGCTAAATTAAAAAAAAAAAAAATGTGATTATTGAATAAGTAATAAGATCCTACAGATTTTGAGAAGTAGCAAAAAGATAATTTCTTAACTTTTACTTTTAGCTTCTCCAATTAATAATAATTAAATTGCCGAATTTAACCATATATGTAATTTTTTTAATACTTTTTGATATATTAGATAAAGATGGAGAAACTTTACAAACAATCTTATATAACAATCTATTTTATTTAAATTTTCTTATTGAATCATAATTTATTTGATTGTGCACTTTATATGTCTATTTTATTTTTTTTGTGTATTTTTACTAATTGGTTAAGTTCAAATAATTTTTTTCCGTCAAAAAGAAATTTCAAATAATTTTTCACTTCTAGTTATTAGCTATTAGATGTTGTGTAATTCTTTGTGAAATATTACATTACATAATATTTCATATTATTTTATAAAAGAAAAAAAAATAAGGATACCATGTATAATAAATAAATATATACTTCTTAGTAAATATAAACCAGAACAACGATGTAACAGTTAAATTTACGAAATATTTAAAAATTATGTTTGGACCGTACAACAATTTTAGCAATACCAAACTATGCCTAAATTCTATTAGGTTTGAGGTGACTCTGAATTGATACTCGATATGTGTTACAATAGATAACTGCTCCTAAAAGAAGTTCTCTCTCAGTTGGCAGCACCATTAGGCTCAAATGCACGTCATTTTGGGTTAAAAAAAACATATATACAATTATAGCAACTAGTTCTAATAGGCTCATACATCTAGAAAGGTCCCAGAAAGATTACTATCAAATTGGATCAGTAAGAAGTAAAAAGGGTTAAAAATAAATAAAAATATACTTCCAAGTATACAAATATGATATGATCATATGAACATATTTCACCTCTGGCATTCTGGAATTGAAAGCAGCATAACCGATATCATGATTTCCATCAAGATAATATACTTTGACTTTTGCACTTTGCTGAAGCATATTCAGATCAAAAATATGTCTAAAACGGCTCAAAGATTCCTGCCATCTATAATTAATGAAGTATATAAGAGTTTCAATATACACATGAGCCAATGCAAAAAGCTCAATGATAATATGCATCACCATAATTGGTTACGCTTAAAAAGAAGTTTGAGTAACTTTAGTTTCCAAGACGTTTCAACAACTTATGTTGAAGTGAAAAAGACTGCTTTTTATTGAAGTAAATCTTAACTGATTGTCAAAGCACCAATGCAATTTATGTCCAGCTGTGACCAATAACAATTTTATTTATTTCAAAACTTATTTATAAGTAAACTAGTTAAGCTTAGCCAAAGATGCTCCCATTTAAGAAGAAACTATTTGGATCGCGAGGCTAATTCTTTTTCGATGAGAAAACAGTGAACTAAAGGTTTAGAAAACAAGAACTCATGAATTATAAGCATCAGTTAATTTCAATAAAAGTTCAAAAATTAAAAAACAAATTGATGCTCTAATTTTTTCAAAGATGGAAGACGTCCCACTTACTCTTCATTGGACAGAATGGGCCCCCCATCAAAGTAATCACCTAAAAACAAAATGATATCAGGATTGAAAGGTAATATGGACGACAAGAATGCTCTGCGCATGTATAAATCCGTATAGAACTGAGCAATCTCCAGTGCAAGTGACTTTGGAGGAAGCCGAAGAGAGGTTCTATCCATAAGCTGTTTGAAGTGTCCACATTTCATCACTTTGTTAGACCCCCTTCATACAAAAATAATAAAAAGAAAACCAGAATTCCTTTTTAAGAAAATGTTACCTGAGGGTCCGCAATAACTGCAACTTTCACATACTTATTTGAGTCAACTTCATTCATCTGTGATTTACAAACATAAAAATGATGAGCTTTCACATTTGCTGTTTCTGCAGACTTGTAAGCCTGTCGAATATTTTACAGAGAAATAGAATGCCTGAAAAGCAAGTACCAATTCAACTATTTTGCCAGAAAAGCAGGTCCTGGTTCTTCTATCTGAACTACAAGAACAATGTAATTTTTACTCCAAATTAAAGTTCAAATGAGTAAGCATAATACCATGAGTTTACTGCTTCACAACATTTACTAGCAAAGACTAAATCAACCAGGTTTCAGTGACAGTGACAGGGACTGAACACAATCCCAATCACAAGAGTAATGTTTTAGGCAAGACGAGGGTACACGAACAGGCACACAGACTCTAAATTGCGATCTCACACCTAATCTTATGTAGCATGCAAAAAAGGGTTTCCTTCGTATTCTTTTCTGTAAATGAACACCATTAAAAAAACCATCTTCTTCGTTTGATAATTTTATTTGTATATCTATGTACTAGATTAAATACAGGTTAAGATAGCATCCCCTGTTGTACAGGTAGCTGGAAGATTCTATTTTTCTATATATATACATTCATATTTCTTTTCATCCCTCTCTTCTCACATCACTATTTTTGTGAATTTCTCCTTCTGTGAACATATGCCTAAGGTATACTGTATAGGGTTTGTTCATGTAATTCAGTAGAAATAGTCAATTATTATACACATTAGGCGCCCCCAGCTAGTGAGCAATAAGAACTAAAATTTCCCACAATAATCGTCAGTAGAACACAAGTCGGGGGGAAAAGGAAGGGTTACAAAAAAAAAAAAAATGAGGATCCAGAATGAACATCAGAATAGAACTACCACTTTACTTGCTTATTTTGCCAATTACTCTTTTTATGCTCTACTGTCCTTTTCTAGAAGCATAACCCTAAAAAAATAAAAATGTTACAGATCAAATGAAAAGAAAAGAATTGCTAATGAACAGAAGAAGATCCAAAACCCACATGGAAATAAAACTAACCGATAGCTTAGGGAAAAAAATAAGGACCAAAAAGCATCAGTTTCTGTCAATGGGTTTTTACCAAAGAGGATGAGCGAAGAAGATGAGGCCAAGAACAGGTCCAGAGAGAAGGCACCAAAAATGCAAACCACTCCCCATAAAGTAAGCTCAGAGCCCACACTATGCTCAGAAAAATTGTTATCTTCCACATATTTGTTTCTTTCCTATTTCTTCTGCAATTCTTCACTTGATTCTTTAATTGTTCTTTTCGATTGAGGAAGTCCTGCAGGTTTCGGTTGATTTTATCGAAGTTGCATCTGACTTGGAGGTTGATCAGTCGGTTGGTTTTTTCCAGCTGGTAAAAGCATGTCCGAACTACAGTACCCGGTTAAAATGGAAAATAACACTGATCCTCATCTTTGAATCCCTTAACGATAAGATCCTGAACTATTGTTTTTTAACATGTTAGGTCGCTAATTACTGATGCCTTTAGCATTCGAGATTTTGCTTAACCCACTTCCACTTCCACTTCCCACACCAAACCGAAAGTATAACAATTGCGGTGTAAATTTCTTCCCTTTGATCTAAATTTGCGTTACCATTTACACTTCTGTTTACAAACTCACTTTAATGAGAAATAATAAAGAGAATGAGTAGAATTAAATGATGGAGATTTATACATGCGGATCCTATAAAATATATAGATGTGATTAATTTAACAAAATTTTATTTAAAAGTAGAAGTGGTTTGCAAACCGCTGGTGGTAATCATCTCTTGCTCTCCACTTTTTAGTTTTTACTCCAATATGAGTTCTATGAAAAGAGGTCAAATGTGGCCCTTCTTTCCATGCTTAAATTTTTCAAAGAAAAATAACTTCTGATTAAGAATTGTTTGCCATCACGTTGACTAATTTTGTTCAAACGCCATATGTCTTATGTGGCGTGCCACCAAACGTCTGGTGTGAATGTAACTACCACTTTGTTAGCAAATGAAATGGAAGAAATCTCTTAAAACATCCACAATAGAGTTGTTAAATTTAACTTCTTTTTTTTTAATTGAATAGAAATAAACTTTTATTCATCGTCCAAATCACCAATACAAAGTGTATATCTCAAATCCTAACCAAAGGTTAGGAAAAGCACAAAGAACAAATACCCATAAAATTAAAATTAAATAGTACTAATAAAATAATGCCACACCCTAACCACACCCTAACAAGAATCAATAAATTATTACAACTATGTATTATGGTACTCTTGTCCCTTATAATCATCACTCTTTCTCAGCTTCTCAATTGATCCATCTTCCATAAATGTAATTTACTGCATCAAAATCTCAACGAAAGACAGAAGCAACGATGAGCAAATGAAGGCACCAGAGACAGGAACTGAAAACCCGGCTCCTGCGTCTGGCCCCGGTGAGGGTGCTAGTGTGAAATCAGCATTCTCTCTACCCACGGCAAAGGCTACGAAACACAACACGATGAAGATGGCAGCGATGATTCTTGAAATTCCGAGGGGTGCCATTTGGAATAATGTGAGAGAAATAAGGAATTGATGTGCAGAGATTGTGTAGGTTTAAGGGTTGAGAGAAGCTGATGAGATTTGATAGAGTGAGAGACATGTGCTGAGTTGCTTTAAATTTAACCTGTCACATAAGCAAAAAGATAATCTTATGTGATTGTTAAATGATATGTCAACTTTTTAAATTTAGCTATCAATTACTGATACATTGGATATGTTAAAATTAACACATTGAAGGTGTTAAATTTAATTTCAAATAAAGTTTATTGATCAATTTTTATATTTTATTTTCCCAAAGTCCAAATTCAACAATTACGAAATAGTAAATTAAGTGAAAAATTGAGTGAGAGAGTACCACCATTGTTGTTAAACTTGTTAATTTTAACTATAATTTTAACATGAAAGTAAAAAGATTCTTTTAGCATATTTATTAACATATCTATTATGACTCTATTTTTGAGTTGTAACTAGCACATAGCACTAAAAAAAGTGATTTAACACCTCCATTATTGATGCTCTTAATTGTGTTGAAATCTCTAGTTGTGCCAAACAAATGGTAGGATAATGAGCAATCTTTTTTCATTAGTAATTAATGCTGCTTTACCTGGCTATTTAACGATCAATTTTATTTATTTATTTATTTATATTATATTATTTTATTTTGGGTGGGGGTGGCGGGTGTTCACTGGCTTGAACATTTTCAGAAGGTTTGGACCTGCAATGTTAAAAAGTAATAAAAACAAAATATTCGAAGGTTACCGTTCCCTCCAAGTAGTCCACTTTCTTTTATTAATTTTCTTCTATATCCCCATCTATTTAATGTACATTCTCATCTCATAAATAAATAAGAACTTATTAAAGTGTAATAATAATTAAATGAAAAGAATATATTTTTTGCAAACCACTTTTCTAATAATATTAGTTGAACTTTATTCATCTATGTAAAAATAGGTAGGAGTTTATTTTCAAGAGCCAAAAAGGGTATTTGATGCGCAACATTGAGATTGCAAATTTGCGATCAATTGGAATTGGACGAAGGATCATGCTACAATTTATTTATTTATTTGCACAATTTTTAACATAATCCCAATTGACATTATCATACACATCACATCACATCACAAACCAAAGGCCCAAATTTGTTGTGTGAAAATCTACGCTACGAGCTAGGAAGCATTGTCCATGTACAAACCATTTCATCATAATTCATACCCTACGAAGACAATAGGACAAACTTCATAATCTAGGAAGAGTTTCGCTAGGAATGTTCAACCACCACATTTAGTGTCACAACGGTATCAAATAACGATGTGGCATAATATTACCACACCTCCTCAAATCACATTAGATATTATGCCACATCATCTATTTAGTACCGTACTACTTGAACATTTTCAAGAGTTTCCCAATTCTATTTACTCGGAAAATGAATAATGCTTTACCATTAAGATCTCACCGCATAGCTTTTTAGGTACTTGTTGCAGTCCTTCTCCTTCTTGCCATGCCTGCCCAACCATAACCCCCGGTCCCACATGACGAACATATATAACAAATTGATCGTTGAAAGGCCAAGGGTGTTTTGCTGAAATGATGGACATATCACTGGTTAGCAGAGAAATGACAAGGAAAAAATTGCTTACTGCCGCTTGCATACAAGGGCAGCACATACTAAATACAATATTGCTTAGAGTTATGTAACCATAAACAATATTGAAATTACCAGCAACAAGAAAATCCTTGGTCCCTCTACATTCAACATATCAGCTAAAGAAAGCAACAAAAGTCAAAGTGTGTTCCTTTTTGCGTGAATATATCATCTAAAGTCTAGAGAAAGGCACAGAAGTCAAAGCGTGTTCCTTTGTGCACTTCAGAAAGGAAGTAAGGCTTATTCTGGTGGTGTTATAAGACCCACTTTTACTCCAAAAAATGCGTCGAACTCGAAAAAGATAAATAACCCACTTTTCTAGCGTTCAAAATAAAAAATGTTGCTCACCTGGTTTAGGGAATCCCTGTGGAAATTCTGAAAGGTTCAGGAGCCCGTCCCCAAATTCATATGCTAAATCACAAGGCTGCTCTGTTGACAACACTTCAGAGATTTCTCTAACAGTGAAATACAAAGGGGAGAAAGAACTGAGAAGTCTAGCCAGAGGAGATCCACCTGAGACACATACCCTTATTACACCAGGCAACAATTCCCAACAAACGAGCAGCAAATAATTCATACATAAAAGTAACAAGAAAAAAGGAAAAAAATGTTTTGCTGGAGTTCACAAGAGAGAAAATTACATACGGTAAGAATCTGATCCAGCCTGTACCATCCACACAGGTGGCTTACAGATTGAAACAGTCTCGGAGAAGTACTGAAATTCCAAACACTAATACAATTCATAGTATTAAAACGATTTGAGATATAAGCCACTATCTTCCTTGTCCTACGTTGTATGGAGTACGAATGATCCCACTTAACCATAATTAAATTAACCAAATGTGTAGAGTAGGCATGGTAAAGCAAGTTAACAAATCTCAGATTCTATGAAAATAATTTGCTGCAAGTGGACTTGGGCATCAGTCAGTTACCAATGAGACGTCCATATGTGTTCCCATCCTTGCATCGAAATACAGCCTGAAAATTTTGGTACAAAAAGGTTTACAATATAACTGTCATAATAAGTGGGGTTCACAGAGAGAAGATATTAATAACTGAAACATACGATCTCGAGACGTTTGACAATACAGATCAGAAGACTGCCTCAAGAAGCAAATATTTACCTTCTGGAAGAATTTGATCAAAAAAGAAGGAAAGGGTCCTGTAACAAAATATATGTGTGTCACATGTCTTTTTGAATTACCAGCATGCAAATAGAATCGAATAGATCGCTCAGATATTCTTCTCTCTAACGACAAGAATCGTTGTAAATACAAAAGTGATTAGAAATGATTAATAGTGCATGACACCCAGTTTTTATATAAATTATAAAATTAGTTTAGCTTGGATTAACTAATTTAAAACTTTTTATGTTAAGTGCCTACAAAGACCAATTACATTATTTCTTTCTTTATGAATTTCCTTCTGCATCATCAATTGGGAGGTTTTGCTGGGAAATGGCGATTCATGTATACTTGTATAGACATAATAAATTGAAGTAACAAAACGGAATCTTAATTGCAAAAACAGTGGCCAAAATGCAGGTGAATATACCTACACTGGTATGACAACCCGACATTTCAACAGAACTTGCTCCATGTCCATTAGAAAGCAAGCTAGATGAACCTTTACTCGCTAACTTGGAGTCATCATATCGTGTACCAGCCACCTCCCAAGCCCTCAGTACAAGTCTGGGAGCAGTCCATGAAAAGAAGGAAATTGAAATAGACACCCTAAATTTGCATCCCCATCATATAAGAATGCCAAAGGAAGTAAATTAGGCAAAACAAAGAAGTGGGTATATTCATATGATATGAAACAGAACAATGCCATTTTTCATGTAGCAGTAATTGTTCTTCAGCAATTTTTTTAACTGCTTCCAAATGACACCTTTTAACAAATATAATAATAAAACAACGGCTCTACACCACCTCCAAATAGTCGCAGATTCCAGTTAAATGCTTCCCATTCTTTCTTAATTTCCTAGAGAAATCTAGCCAGAGAAAGTCTTTCTCATGACAAGACCTCCTAACAAATTGCCCAAAAATTTTTGAATTATTCTACATGTACACAATCCTAGACACTCATGTGGCCCATGTGATAGCCATATATTTAAAGGTGATGTGATGTGTGAAAAAATAGGATAACATGAGTGTGTAAAAATGACTGTACAAAAATTTTTTATTCCAATTAAGAGCTTGTTTGAAGCTCTTTATTTTTTGAATTTATAAAGGGAATTTATAATGAGTGGCAATGAGTGGTGGAGATTTAATTGAAGTTTGAAATGTGTGGTGATTGTTGAGTAGTTGTCAAATCAACAGTCAAATCATAGTAGGTGAATTTATAAAAAGAAAAAATAAAGAGGACCAAACAACCCCTAACTATTATTGCCCAGACATCTAAAACAGCAGCACCGAGCATACCCTAGAACTCATGTAACTTATCGTTCAAAAATCGGATGCTATTGCAACTATGATCATAGCTTCTAACAAAATAGAAAATATTTAGCCATAAAGGAGGGGAGGAGATTGCTCCACTAACCCCAGCCAGAAATGAGACAAACCTGGGTTTTAGCAAGGTTAGAAGCCGATGTCTCCTATCTGATGGTATATCTTCTATTTTTTTCCTGACCAAGTATACATCAGATAAAATCAGATAGCATTAGAAATGTACTCAACTGCCTAGAATTTCCTCAACAGAATCAAAATTATCTTATTTTGGAAAAGTAACTTTTCTTTAATTTAGTTAAAAGTAAGAACAAGAAGTACATTTGTCGGTTAAAAGGTTCCCAAAATAACCACACTCTTTCTTAGCTAGCCATCATGCCCTTAACGGATTCCATGCCAGAAAACTGCTGCAGGTTTCAACAGTCTTGCCAGTTACAACTTACAAGGCTTCGGAAATACAAATTAGGTCACCATTCTTTTTCATTTGAATTTGAAACTTTAAGCGGTCAATGTTAACATATCTCTCCATCATTTTTTTTTTTTTTGTGAGAGAGAATCACTCCATCATTATTTTTAAGCACATACAAATACAAAGACCCCTACAATTATCCCCAGATAAAAAAAAACAAAGTACCAAAGATACGCGGCGGGGTTGTAAGAAGCGGGGTCCAAGGGAAACAGGTCACTGGGAGGGTCAAGAAATGAGACCACATCTTGCTCGTCCAAATACTCTATTTTCCCACTCGGAAACACTTCGTAAGGCTTATCATCCCAAGGAGACGGCGCTTCTGCATCTGAATTTGCTCGGACAAGGCCTATCCGGCTTTCCGCTACCGACACCCAAACATTTGTATCTAAAGAACTCCACTTCTTTCCGTAGTGTTGGAGGAAGCCCACTTGGCAGAAAAGTCGAGGAGGCTGTTTAAAAGAACAGGGAGCCGTCGTCGACGGTCGGCGCCACCCAAAAGCGCCGCCGTGCCAGGCAGAGATGCTAGCTCGCATTCTTTCGCGCACGCTCCTCTCCCGGTCTCTGCATTATTGTTAATAATTATTAACGTTCTTCCGCACTCAGTGAAGAGAAATTTACAATGTCAGTCCGAAGACTATACAGTTAAACAGCCGTCCTCAACTATGTTTCGCGACAGCAATATAGATTGGAAAAAACTTATTGTCGGCGACCAGTAATAATCAATTTTTGGTTTAATTTTGGGTTGCTTGTATAAAAGATCACTGAACTTTGAGTCTAATTGCATTAAGATCACTATATGTTAATTAATAACAATTAGATCTGTGTACATATCACTAAACTTTAATTTAACAGTAACTAACTCTGAGACTCAACTTTGATTACCGTAAATTTAATCATAGAATTTTATTTTAATTGCAATTATGTCACTTAATAAATTGGGTATTAGATATTATTTAACAAATATTGATGGCAAGTGTTAAAAGTTGTTGACGTCTAATTCACGTTGATATGACAATCGACCGAAAATTATTTAAAGTTATTATATTATGATAGATGATTAATGTTAAAATTGTGAACTATCAAATTATTCTTCCATGTTCCCTCCTCCAATATTGTTGCATTTGGGGTATTAAGTTTCTTGTTTTCTTGGATTCTAGTTTTGATGATGAATTAACAATTTCATGTTAATTGAGTGACTTTGTTATAATTAAATAGAAGTTCAATGATTTGACTACTATTAATTGAGGTTGAGTGATCGAATTATTATTAAATTAAATTTCAGTGATATTAATTACAAGTAATTAAAGCTCAATAATCTTTTTGTAAGGAGAGTGATAGTTCGGTGACTTCTAGTGCAATTATCTCTTTATTATTTTTTGAAAAGTGTATTTACAATTTGCATACCGTATTTTTCAGAATTACAATTTACGCCCTACATTTTATTCAGTATAAACAAAACACACTTTTTATTGAAAAAATTAAAATTAGACAAAATAACACTTATTAATGACTAACAAATTTCACCTTAAATATTATATTTTGTAACACTTTCCATACAATTTAGAAAATATATGTAAAATTTCTTTTTTCAATTCCAGTTGTATAAAGTGGGGGAGAATATGAATCTATCATTAACTTTAAATAAATAAGTTTTGCTCAATAAATAATAAAAAAGTTAAATAAGAAAATCAAAGAAGTAAAATTATTTTTTACTCTAGTAAATGCAAATATTTGTGGTAGTGATGATTATGACGACCACTCTTTATTTTCAATTTGCTTATAATATTTTAATTATCATGTACAATTAAATTTTAGAGAAATATTGATGAATAAAAGTGAGAAAGAAAAAAAAAAATTGACAAAGCAAATTGTAAATCTAGCATTTTAAGAAATCATGAAATGGTATGTAAAGTGTTATATAACATAATATATAATATGTAATTTATTAGTCGCGAAAGGGTGATTTTGTCGAAATAAATAATTTTTAAATTTTTTTAAAAATTTTTTCAACGAAAGCCTTGTTTTTCTAATATTAAATAAAATGTAAGATATAAATCGTAAATTCTTAAAATATGGTATTAAATTGTAAATACATTATAAAGATAGGATATATTTCGTAAATTCCATTTATTAATTATTATTATAGTCGGATGATGTATATTTGTACATCAAAATCGATAAATAAATCTTGTAAAAAAATCGATAAATAAAAAATAATATTAGCTGCACAATGATCTATTGAATAAAACAATGGTAAAAACTTTTAGGTTGTGTTTGGTATGAAAAGTTGGAAAAAAATATTTTTTAACTTTCATGAAAAACATTTTATCTAAGAAGAGGTGAAAATTGATTCTCTAGGAAAATGAGGAAAACGATAGAATTTAAATTCCATTTTGTGAATCAAACATACAAAGATGGAAAATTTGTTAGGAATTTGACATTTTTATGAAAAATATCTCCAATCAAACACGTTTTTAAAAAATTTATAGTATTCCTTTCAAACACTTGACGTTTGACGTAGTTAGAAGCACAAGTGGCGTGTCAATTTTAGGACAATTCACATGTAAATTGTCAATATATGAGCACACCATATAGGACGTATGATGTTCGGACAAAATTAATATTTCCAATGTAGGAAAAAGTTATATGAAGTAGATTTTGTAAGAGTTTATTTCTGTGAAAAGTGATTTTTTCTGGAGAATATGTTGTTAAAAAGTAGTATAGGGAATTGTGATTTTTTTAAAAGAATGTATTGTTGAGAATAGTTTTGACACAGAAATCGAGAATAATTGATTCTGAAAAAATCTGGTTTAAACACACTCTAAATATGAGTTTTTCCCTCACCATGTTAAATAATGTCAAAGGGTTAAAATCCAATTTTCGGTAGATTTAAGTGACAAAACTCAAATGAGGGGCCGAATTTAACCTCTCTTCTACCTTCCTCCACCTCTTTTTCCCCTCCTCGTTTTCCCTTTCACTTTCACCCTTACCCTTGAAATACAAAAGATAAAAAAAAAAAAAAAAACATATAACGATACTTTTTTCGTACTAGTAACTATGAGAGAAACCTCCGTAATTGACTTCAAATTTCATAAATCAAAGTTTATACTTTCTGTTACTATTAGGGTTGGTTTAATTTGGATTTTTTAAAATTAGTTATAACTTAAATTTATTTTCAACCACACCAGTGGCAGAGCCAGAAACTATTAAAACAGTAGACCAGATGGGTGAGTTGTATAATAAACACAACTAAACGCTTTATATATAAATTTTTTTTTTCAACAAGGAAATTCTTTCTTTCCCAATTTGGGGGGCCAAGCCCACCATGGCCCCCTTCTCTCCCAGTGAACCACACGGTTATCTATCTATTAAAAATAATCTTACACTTATATTTGTAACTTTTCCTTACATTTTACCGACACATTCTTCCTAAAGTGTCAGGTCGGCCGAATTAGGGCTATTTGTGTAAGTTTCACAATTGTGAAGGACCGACATCAGCCCGACAAATTGGATCCAAAATGAAACGTAGAGGGTGCAATATAAAAATCGGCCGCTGGGCTCTGTATCTGACCTCACTCTTAAATCTTCAACCCTACTTCTCTCTCTGGAGCTGAAAATCAATCCGACATGGTAGGTTTCCGATGTAAACCTTTTCCAAACGCTATTGTTTTTTGTTCGGAGGATTTTGGATTTGTTGCTGAATTGTAATGATAATTGTAATAATACTCTTACCAGCCGCAAGGAGAATACATAGAGCAGCACAGGAGATCTATGGCCGCCGCCTTGATCACGACGAGCGCAAGCGCAAGAAGGAGGCGCGTGAAGTTCACAAGCGTTCTCAGATTGCCCAAAAGGTCCGATTTTACATCTTATTCTTTTCAATTTACATACTTTTTTCTAGTCTTTTCCCCCGTTTGATAAATATGAAAATCTGAAGCCACTTTGGTCAATTCGAAATGAACAGGCTTTGGGTATTAAGGGCAAGATATTCGCTAAGAAGCGTTATGCCGAGAAAGCCTTAATGAAGAAAACGTAAGTTTGTTTGCAGTTCTACTTCGTTTCTTATTACTTTTTATTTTACAGCCATTTGTGGTTTATATCCTGTTTTATTGTCCTTTGACAATATAAACGAGTTAGAGTTAAAAGATTCAGCCATGCTAATTTTCCTGGCTTGTTGAACTATTGTTTGTATTTATTTAGCGATCAGAGGACTGTTATCAGTATGGTTGTATCATTACCATTTGAACGGCCATTCCATATCTAGTGAAGAAATAATGGGATTGCCATGTGACTTTGTCCTTGTGTATATGGCCTGCTACCCTGTGTTTCTGTCTTACCTGAATTCATTTCTTGAGATCGGAAGAGCACACGTCTAATGCATCAATGATCAACAGAATAAAAATGTTCGAAGAGTCTTCAACTCGGCGCAAAGTTGATGATAATGTTCATGAAGGAGCTGTCCCTTCGTATCTTCTTGATCGTGACACGACGACAAGAGCAAAGGTGATTTGTTTTGATGGCTTTATGCCTCATATTTTTCTAGGTGGAGGTTAACTGTGGGGCAAAATTTGCTTTGTTGTTGTGCTGTTAGAGAACATGACGTTGTTCTTTTTGCAGGTTCTTAGCAACACTATAAAGCAAAAGAGAAAAGAGAAAGCAGGAAAATGGGAAGTTCCTCTACCTAAGGTAGGATGATGTTTCTGCTTTTCCATTGCCAGATACTCTGTCTTTGCAGTTTGTCCAACATTGATTCTTCTGGAACTTGTTGAGTACGAGAAATCCCACTGCATTGTAATTATGTTCTTTTTACTATAGTTTTAAATATCTCACTGCAGTAAACAAGCCCGAGACATCAATGCTTGGATAAGGAGATGGATGAATAGGCATTACTAATAAGATTGCAATTAATCAACTTCTGATTCCTAAATATAATTGATTCTTGAGTGGAGAATATAGCTTTTGTCCTTGGAAATATCTTGCAAACTGTAAGCTTGTATTCATGTTAGATTCATTTAGTTCCATGTATCAAGTTCATGACTTCGAGTCATAGAGAACGTCTGTTTTGAGTTTATTTTATTCTATTTTCCATTCTCGGGGTTTGGGAATTTGACCAAGAGATTGCTTGATCTGATTTCGAGGCTGTTGTAATTTCTATTTTCTAGAGCCCTTATCATCTGGAAGGTTTAATGACTGGAAGGGTTTTTGGTTTTTCAGGTCAGACCAGTAGCTGAGGATGAGATGTTTAGAGTGATCAGATCTGGGAAACGGAAGAGTAAGTGTGACCTCAACCCCTCCCTCCAATCCCACCCCAAAAACTTCTTCCTTTATATTTTTTTTCCAGCAAGCAAAGTTATCTATTTTGGAATTGTACTTTGTCCCATTAACTTCATTGTTATAAGAAAGTTCATTACTTTCATGCAAATCTTTTTATCTTAGCCAAATATGTTATTATCTTCTTTTGCTCTATAGTCTTGGTTTGCTCATGTCAATTTGAATTCCTGCTACTATATACTTCTCTTTCCTCTCAAGTTTCCAACATGTCACCAAACTTAGTTTCCCAATGGTTTGCTCCTTGCAGCTAAGCAGTGGAAAAGGATGATTACAAAAGCGACTTTTGTAGGACCAGGTTTTACCAGAAAACCTCCCAAGTATGAGCGTTTCATACGTCCAACTGGGTTGCGATTTACCAAAGCGCACGTGACTCACCCTGAACTTAAATGTACTTTCAATTTAGAAATTATTGGTGTAAAGAAAAACCCTAATGGTCCTATGTACACTTCTCTTGGTGTGATAACAAGGGGAACCATAATTGAGGTACTTTTGCTAACAAAATGTCTTTGATTCCAGCTTTCACTCTTTTGCTTATTCATCCATTTTCTTTGTTTTGGTGACAATTTCAGGTGAATGTTAGTGAACTTGGTCTTGTTACCCCTGCTGGAAAAGTTGTATGGGGTAAGATGAACCTCTTTTCTTTTCTTTTTGGTGGTGTTTAAGAAAATAGTAGTTTCAAGATTGACCACTTAATTGATATTTATATTGGACTCTGTCTGTTGTTTCTCATTCATTCATGGATGGTAATGCAGGGAAATACGCACAGGTTACAAATAACCCTGAAAATGATGGCTGTATCAATGCTGTCCTGCTCGTCTAGGAGGGGGGACCGGACAGCCATCTGTCAACTCATTTGCACTGGTGACTGACCTTTTGGACTGGGGTTTTGTTTTGGACACCAAGGATTATTCTGAAATGCACCATAGTTAGTTTAATGCCAAGCAACTACTTTTAGGTATCTGTTTTTTTTTTTTTTTTTGTTTAGGTATCTAGTTTATTTGTCATATGTAATGTAAGAGAATTTTAAGCCTTTCAGTGTTGGCTTTGGACCAATTTTCCCTCAGAGACATGGGGTTTGTACAATATGGAAGGTGACTATATCTTTGTTCATAATTTTCTTTTCTGTGGCTTGTGATGTAGCCATTATGAAAAAGATACGCGTAAGAAGCGTGTTGTAAGCCCTGAATCCAATTTTAGTCTTGGGTAGAGCTTTGATTTCAGAATTTATTATAGAAATTCTTTCTAATGTTGATGGTGGTTAATGTTATCATTTTTCTTAGAAATGAAATGAAAGTGTGTAGCCCAGAGGCTTGTTGCGTTCTTTGTCCACAAGTCAGCATGAAATCAGACTTGGTATCTATATTTCGTGCACCTTTTGTCGAGATTGTTGGAGGTGGATCTTTAATTTTTGAATTGAATAGTAGAGTCAAGAATGCAACTTGCAAACGGAGATTCTGGAGCCCATTAGTACGAAGTGTTACATGGTTTAATACTGCTTACACCATATACTTGCCTATTGAGTCTCTAACCCCGAGTTGGAGGGTGGTTTCTTTCTACTAATCTATCTATACTCCTATACTTCCTAGAGAAGATTCTCTCCGTCCCCAATCTATTCATTCAGTTCTTCGCTACATACCGATCCTTTTTTTGTAGAAGTCTGAATTCCTCTCTATCTATACAAGCAAACATATATGTAAAAGATTGAGTGGTTGTTTCTGTTTGATTCTCATTATTGACATTAATTTATAATGAGAGATTATAATAATGTGAAATGAGTGGTGTAGATGAAATAGAAGTTTGAAATTTGTGGTTATAAATGAGCAGTTGTCAAATCAATTGTCAAATCAGTGGTAGGTGAAATTATAAAGAGAATCAAACAAGCTCTGAATTTGTAGGAAGGGGCTATTGGTGTCATGTGTAAAGGGAGATTGGCCTTAGCAGTTTTGTCCTGGACAAAGTTGGCCGAGACAACGGCCAACAATTATATATATATATATATATATATTTTTTTTTTGCTTGGTGGAACACAAAGAGGTAGGAATCAATGACGAGTTTGGATTGAGAGAACTGGGCGAGAAAGGATTGGATGGAGTTGAATAAAGGAGGGGGCATTGCAGGTTCTATTTCTTTTTAGTTTTTCTTTTCGGTTTCAAAATAATGTTTTCTTTTGATTTAATTATTATTATACTCGAAGTCTGATTTGAGATTTGGAAAACTTTGTTTTCCTTTTAATTGTGAAAGTGGTTTTCTATAGTTTATGATTTTCATCTTTTTATTAATTGTTTGGTTGAGCTTCTTTTTATCTTAAGCTCAGAAGCTGCAGATTATGTGTAGGCGAGGCTAAGATTTAAGATGGATTGATGTATGCTCTCTCTATTTACAACCAAGCTAATGGATGTTCTTAGATGTTAATGTTAATTGGGTAAAAGGGGAAACGGGTAATATATTCTTTTGAGTGTTTCAATATCATTTTGTTCGGTCTCTGGCTACCTTTCTCCTTGACAGTGAGTTATTATCATCACTGGAATTATCGGTTTTATTGCTACGTTATTGATTTCAAGTTTTCAATCCAAAGCATATTTTATGATTTTTCACTCCCAAGTTTAATTTATTAAATAAAAATATTTGAATACAATTTTAAGATGCGTAGAATATCCAGATTAGGAAATAATATCTTCATCATCACAGCCTGCCATTATTAGGAAAAAATATATTTGCCATACTCCAACTGTGAGAGGGGAGTTTCTTGGTCCGACAATAAGGCAATCTTCAATTTCATTTCCATTTGTGGTCAAAAGAAATAGAAGTATGAATGCAAACAGATAAAGAGGTAAAATCTTTGAGAAGGGAAGAGTTCTTGATCAGAGAACATAATACTGAAACACACAATCAACAAAATGCATCTTAACCAAAAATGATATATCATTGATACACAAAAAAAAGAAGAAGATATAAAGGCTGATAAACATGTCTATCATTGATTTTGGTCCTTCTATGCTGTTCAGTTGCCGAGTGTTTGGAACGTGGTGTGTGAGGCTTTTGATCCGTGGGCTTTCCTTCAACTTTTACATATAAATTACCTGTCATATGATAAGCACTTTATGCTTGAAACATGAGAAGCAACTCTATATCTGTTACTTCCACTATGGTGAAGAGTATAAAATATTATGTAGAATTTCTTTTTCTTTTTTTATGGTGGAGTTTGAATATTATGTTAAAAAAACATTTGGAGTCATATCTAGGAAAAGAGTTTCAAGTCTTGAGTCTCGACATCATAAGTATTTGAAAGGAACTCTAATCTCCTACAGGTGTGGAGCTAGAATGTCAGATCATATAGTAGTGATGTGGTTTAGCTCGGAAAAAAAAAAGTTTCTTGGAGTTGTGCCTTGATGAAGAATAATATTTTTATTTTTGATAAGTTAATTAACAAGAATATTGACAATGTTGCAAGTAGTGTTTGACATATTGGCCGTTGCATTTGTTCATTAAAAACTTTTGCCCTTTTTATACGTTGACTGCTTGAAATCCGTTGTTGATGCTCTACAACTGACATCCACACTTGTAGTATTGCACATAATTGGACATGTATGTGTTGTTACCACTCCTTATTGAAATCTGAAATGATGGGGATTTAGATGCATTACTGAAGATTGTTTCTATGAGGTTGTGGGAAGCAAAAGTCTTCTGTTGCACATAGCAACATGTTCAGTTCAGCTAAGCTCAAAAATAATAATATTCAACTACTAATAAAGATAAATCCTCCTTTTTCAGTTATTCAGCATGTGCTTTGTTTATCATGTCCGGTGTTTCTCTGCATTTCATTAATGACCCTATGTGTTTCATTTACCATTTACAATCTATTTAATTATATTTTCCCTCCATTTCATTCACTTAACAATATTTACTTTGGCAAAGGGAATAAGGGATCAAATAGATATGTGGTGTCAAGGCAGCTTCTACAGTCCTTTGCTTTTGAGCTTGGAAGGTTGGAGCCAGAGTCCAAAAAAGAAATTGCGCATTATACCCTCAATCAGATTCAGCCTTGAGTTTTTCGTTCAAAGTAATGCTATGTATCTAATTCTGTCTATGGAGATGTCCGTAACTCTTTAACACGTTAACCTATATTCTTCTGGTGTTGTTGCTAAAATTTTCAAGATATCTTGTAGCTATTCTGATTGGAATTCTTCTGGCTTTGCTGCATTATTCGGGCATTCCAGGTAGTGATTCTTTGTTGACTCCTAATGATGTATATATGTTTTTTTTTTTTTTACATTTACATAATCCAAGTTTATAACCGAGTAATGGGCAACATTGATTGTGTATCTCCTCTACACAATGAAGTTTGAGTAAATAACATTCTTATGAATGTTCAATGTTGTGGTAGCGAATTCCAGCATATAAAGGAAGCAGAGTGTATCAATCCAATTGTAATAAGGGGATCATTTATTGAATATGTAATCAAAAGATAGTCCCAAAATGTTTGTACCTTTGTAAATGATCAGTTGTACTTTACTAATACAAAATTGTTCTGATATTTGTTGTGTTTAATCACCTACCAATTAGTTACGCCTTAGTAGTGTTATAATTTTTAATAGTTTATTATTATTATTATTATTATTATTGTTATTGTTGTTATTATTATTATTATTTCAAAGTTATTATCATTGCTGTTGGCAATTAATTATTTAGTTTCTAATGGATATCTTATACAAGTTTGTTGAATTATATTATGAATCACGCTATATGGACACATGAAAGACAAAAATATTGACACAAGGAGTTTAAAATTATCTTATTATCCCTACGCACCAACACATGAGAGAGAAATCGATAGGGATAATAAGGTAAATTTATACTATTTTTGTCACTATTTTTGTCAACCTTCTTGGACAAATAGAATTATTCTTATATTATAGGTTGGGGTGGCAAAAGTTGGTTTGTCAAATAATTTGCCTCTATGAGACTTGAACACACCATATTTGATGCAATAAAATGATTTAGAGGTTTGAGGCCATCTCCAATGCCCTCCAATGGTAAGCTAAAAGCGCGCATTTCTGTTTATTTACAGAAATGCCATTGCAAGCTTTAATATATATATTTTTTAATTTTTTTCCCTCTTAATGCATTTGATGTATGAAGCTTTTTTTTTTTTTTCCTTTTAATGCATTTGACGTCTGAAGCTCTTTTTTTTTTTTTTCCTTTTAATGCGTTTGACGTCTGAAGCTTTTTTTTTTTTGGTCTAATTGTGTTCGGTTATTAATATGTTGTGTAGTTATTTATTTTTCATAATATGTTAATGGTTGGAAATAAAAGAAAAATATAAAAAAAATAGTTATAGAGAATAAATAGAGTATGTGGATTGGAGAAATTTTTTAAAATAGAAGTTATATTGTAATTTAGAGTATTGGTGCTGTAAAATAGGGTTGGAGATGGCCAGAGAACTACAAAATAGATGGATAACATGATAAATAATTAACCATTAATCACTTAGTACTAACATGCAAAAATGAAAGACTTAAATAGTATAATTTTATAATTTTGTTTGAACATGAAACAATAAATTGTAGAATTTAACTCTTACAATTTGTGTGATTCAATTAAAAGGTCTTATTGAATTGCAAAATTTGTTTTTGAAAAAGTTTTGCCCATTTTATATTTGTTTTGTTGAGTCTTCCATTTAGTTGTTGTTTCCCGTGCATAGCACGGTGGAATAACTAGTAATATTTGCAGTGACATAAGGGTTTGATACTCACGATGACAGATGGCAACTCGCAGTTGCAAATTGAGGGCGCTTGACTTGTATTCTTCCCCCCATTGTTACTATTTTATCACAAGTAAGAATCAAACATATGTCAGTCAACTTTATGAAATGGTCAGCCGAACTCTCTTGTCCTGGAGTTCTCACTCGTTTTTTTTTTTTTTTCAAAGTCAAAAATAAACACAGGACATGACGTGTAACAATAGAATGCTTAAATTCTGATAAAAATCTCTCACCATTGTCCTGCTACTGATTCAACGGTCAGGACTGGAAATTGGTAGGGAGGAATAACTGAATAATTTCCTGGCCACAAGCAGCAGTCAAACGCTGAGGTTTTGGCAATAAATATACCTAAAATTTCCATAGACTTTTACTGCTTGACAATCCGCTTCAAGCATTTTCTAGCCGAGAAGCAATGCATTCCAGTGCTCAACTAGAGCATTCCCAATGATTTCTGACTGCCCGGCCCGTTACAGCCAACTTTATCTGTTGTTGTTCATCATAAGCTTTTGCATTGTACCATCAACGAGTGAAAATGCAAGTGCTGTACAGGTTGATGTCGGAGTCATCCTTGATTTGAACACTAATGTTGGAAAGATAAGCCGGACTAGCATATCAATGGCCATTGAAGATTTCTATGCCACCAACAATCACACCACAAGAATCATCACACATCTGAGGGACTCCAAGAGTGATGATGTTGAAGCAGCATCTGCAGGCAAGTCTTTAATTTTCCTGTCTTCCTTTTTCAGAACACTGATTAACAATCCTATCCTATATCGTTTTTTTCTAATAATTGTCTGCTGCAGCTATAGACCTGCTGAAAAATGTCCAAGCACATGCAATTCTTGGGCCTCAGCGATCAACTCAAGCAGATTTTGTAGTTGATATTGGAAACAAAGCAAAGGTTCCAATAATTTCTCCATCAGCAAGTCCTTCTCTGTCGCCCAAAGAATCCCACTACTTCATCAGATCAGGGCAGTCTACATCCTTCCAGACCAAAGCCATTGCTGCAATTGTTAAGGCATTTGGTTGGAGGCAAGTAGTATTTATATACGAGGATAACAGTTATGGTAATGGATTACTGCCTTTCTTGACTGACGCCATGCTGGAAATCAATGCCTTTGTCCCCCGCCAAAGTATTATATCTCCTTCAGCTACAGATGATCAAATAGATAAACAGCTCTACAAGTTAATGAATATGCCGACTCGGGTTTTTGTAGTGCATATGTTACCAGCTCTTGCTTCGCGCTTTTTCCTAAGGGCAAAAGAAGCAAGAATGATGACCAAGGGATATGCGTGGCTCATTGCTGACGTACTAACAAGTCTCTTGGATTCTGTGGATTCGTCAGTAATAGATGCAATGCAAGGTGTGATAGGGTTGAAGGCTCATGTCCCTAAATCTAAGGAACTCGAAAACTTCACTAGAAGATGGAGAGAGAGATTCCGGGATGAGAATCCAGACCATGGCAATATTGAACTCAATGTTTATGGGCTGTGGGCATATGATACCGTAACTGCATTGGCTACTGCTTTGGACAAAATCAATGCAGATGTAGCACGGTTTAAGAAGCCAGTGACTAGAGAGAACTCGACAGACCTGGATGCAATTGGAACTTCAAATATGGGACCTTCACTTGTACAAGTGCTCAAGAATATTTACTTAAAAGGTGTAAGTGGCAATTTCCATATAGTTGATGGACAACTAGAACCATCTGCATATGAGATTGTTAATGTAATTGGTAAAGGAGATAGGAGGATTGGATACTGGACCCAACAACATGGCATCTCTAACAGACTGAAACCTCAGGGTAAAGTTGGGAATTCAACTCACAGTAATGAACTCAAACCCATGATATGGCCGGGGGATACTGTAGTTGTACCGAGAGGCTGGGAGATGCCGACTGATGACAAGAAGCTGAGGATCGCAGTTCCTGTAAAAATGGGATTCGGTGAATTTATTAAAGTGGAAAGAGATCCTGAAACAAATCAGGTTAAAGTAACTGGATTCTGCAAAGATGTGTTTGAAGAGGTGGTGGCCTCGTTGCAATATCCCGTGTCTTATGAATTTATTCCTTTCGAAACCCCGGATGGTCAGAGTGCAGGAACTTACGATGAACTTGTTGAACAGATATTTCTTGAGGTAATGCACAAGCTAATATTCATATACCTTGGCACCTTTTTTTAACCAATGCCTTATCTTGTGTTTGATGAACGTATGTTATTTATATCTCCTACAGATCGGAATGACAGAAATTTGATGCGGTTGTTGGAGACGTGACCATTATAGCTAACAGATCCAGGTTCGTTGATTTTACCTTACCTTTTACAGAGTCTGGTGTGTCAACAGTTGTACCCTTCAGGGACGACAACAGGAAGAATGCCTGGATTTTCATGAAACCTCTTAGTATAGATCTGTGGTTAACAATTGGAGCGTTTTTCATATTCACTGGATTTGTGGTTTGGGTTCTTGAGCATCGTGTGAACAAAGAATTCAGAGGGTCGCGTGCCCAACAAGTTGGAATGATATTCTGGTTTTCCTTCTCGACACTAGTCTTTGCTCACAGTAAGTTTTTTATCCATCAATGAACAATATTATATGTACATTCATTACATGGATAATCTTAAATCAATCTCAGGAGAAACTAAATGAACTCTCAAATTTTGACAGAGGAGAAGATTGTGAGCAACTTATCAAGATTCGTGTTAATTGTATGGGATCTCGTGGTTCTGGTACTGACATCAAGTTACACTGCCAACTTAACATCCATGTTAACAGTAGAGCAGCTACAGCCTAGTGCAACTGATATCTACGATCTGATTAAAAATGGAGAATACATTGGCTATCAAACGAGTTCCTTTATTCCTGGACTTTTGAAGGACATGGGGATGGGCATGAACTTTGATAGCACCAAGTTTAGAAATTATAGCACATTGGAGCAATACAATGATTCCCTTTTAAGAGGCAGCAGAAATGGTGGAGTTGCTGCTATTGTTGATGAAATCCCTTATCTTAGGCTCTTCCTCGCCAAGTATTGTGGCAGGTACACCATGATTGGTCCAACCTACAAAACCGCTGGCTTTGGATTTGTAAGTCGCAAGTGAATATTCTTATATACTTACAAGGAATTGCTGCATACATATATGTAAATTTTTATTAGACTCTCTATTATATTTATCTCAGTTTGTCAAATTTCCATATATCTTGTCATTCTCAGGCATTTCCAAAGGGTTCTCCCTTAGTCCCTGATTTTTCAAGAGCAATTCTGACTGTGACAGAGGGAGTAAAGTTGCAGAGAATATCTGGAAATTGGTTTGGTGAAGAAAAAGGTTGTGCAGCTGCAGATGGAACTAAGGTTGGCTCCAATAGTCTCTCCCTGGATAGCTTCAAAGGCCTCTTTCTTACTGCTGGTATGTCATCATCAAGTGCTCTGGCAATATACTTGTTCGTCTTCTTTTACGAAAACAGAAATGTCTTGTTATCTTCCGAGACTTGCATCGCACAAAAGCTTTCTGCATTGGCAAAAATCTTTGATAGGGAAAATAATAAACCATCCACCGCACCAAAAGAAGTTGCATTGGCAGCAGTTTTCCCAGATAATATGCATGTCTTTCCACAAAGTCCAGCAATCAGCATTTCTTCTCATCCTCAAGGACTGTTTTCTCAAGATGAGGAAGGCTTCTCTACAACTGAGCCTGGAACTCCATTTTATCATCCCTCACCAACTTGACATTTTGTAATTTTCCGTTTGATTGTTTCTTAGTATATAATAATAATTTCTTTATTGTTGCCAACCAAATACAAGAAATTAATGTTAGCAACTCATTTCCATGTAACCTTATTAAGAAAGGAGAAAAATAACATGGTAATTCCAACCACCATAATTTGAACCTGTTCCTCTTTCCTTTCTTTGATCACCAATGTAATTATGGGTGAGTTACAAACTTATAAAATGATTAGTTGTGCAGTTGCGCTTAGAATTATCGTTTACCTTGACGTTTCATATTTCGTTTTTACAGTGGCTCATCAACGATTTTTCCCCCCTTTCTCATACGCGCGCAAGGGAGGGAAGGATTGAAATTTTTTCCCCCTAAGATTGATTTTTCTCCCTGGCTTTAAAGCTTGTCTCGAGTAAATAATAAAGTATCAAAACTGAATAATTGTATTTGGACAAAAAATAGGACAAATAGTTAGACAAAATAGACATGTGGCCCATGTGAATATCATTGATTTAAAAGTGATGTGATATGTTGAAAAATAGAATCCAATCATGTGATCGGAATTTTATTTAACTTTTTTTATCTCTTTTTGTCCAAATAGCATAATAACTCATCAAAACTTGATCGAGGGGACGGAGAGAAAGAGAACCCGGCCCATAAGAGCTTGGAAATTAAGCCCAACAGGCTAATCTATGGACCGCACGGCAATCCACTTTTAGCCCATTTTCGAACCCATATCCGAATTACTTGCAATATACACACACATGCGAGTGAAATCGGTGGCGCAGACTCAGATTAGAGAGAGAGAGAGAGAGAGAGGCGATGGCGTCGAATGCAGCGGTACCCTTTTGGAGGGCGGCAGGTATGACTTACATAACATACTCCAACCTTTGTGGAAATCTGGTGAGACAGTGCCTCAAGGAACCCTACCGCTCTGAAGCCTTGGCTCGGGAGAAGGTTCATTTTTCCGTCTCCAAATGGGTCGACGGCAAACCCCAGAAACCCAGTAATCCATTTTTCCTATCCAGATTATCTTTCTTTTAATTATATGTTATATTATTTTGCTATGTTCATGTTCTTGTGCTTCAGATCTTTTGGATGATATTATAATTCTGAATTTTTTTTTTTTGGGGGGGTCTTTGTTTCGTGATCAGATATGTTTTCCTAAATTGGGTTATTTTTGTGATTATGTGGATCGATATCATTGATGAGATATGAATAATGCTATATATCACCATCATCACCATCTCATGTGGATGTGGGGACAGTGAGGGTTTGAATTATTTCTGTCTGGTCTAGATGGACTAATCGTGGTAGATGTAGAGTGAACTAAATATCTAGCAATTTTGGTATAACTTGAAATGCACAAAATTTGGACGGTGTTTCTGGGATAGGACGATAGGTATTTTGTTTCTGGGCTTTCTAAGACTGACATTGCCTGTCCAAAAAGCTCTTTTGATGCTTGGAATATGTTAAGGCTTCTAGTTATTTTTGCATGTTTTCTTCCTGAGCTCCATATTATATGTTACCTATCATTCTTAGGAGAGCAATAGAAATAGTTTGAGAATGGAAGACCGGCTATGTGAATGCTCAATCTACACTAGTGCAATTTCAATATGAGTGTCAGGATTGTTTGTCTTTGAGACTCTGCAGGTTTTCATTATAATGGAGCACGAGATAATTTCCCTCAACTCTTGTAAACTCAAGATTGCCCCCAAAATGAAACTTATAGTTAGAAATTAACATAATTAATTGAATATGTAGAGCAATTAATATTAGGTTGATTGTGGTCTAAGGAAAAGCATACAATGTAATTAGGGTTAAATGCCTATGTTTAAGATTATAAATAACTACGATTATAACTTCGAATGTTTCTGGATAGACTGGAAAAGGTAACTGTAATCATAATAATTAGTGGCATAAAAGGATTTTATTTCTTGGTAATTGAATTTGATTCTTGGCATTATTGTTGTGGTGCTGTCGATGTCATTGTGTATTCCTTAACAAGTGATCATTGATAAATTATCCCATGTAGTTAGAGCTTTTATTGAGTTGGATAGGAGGTTATATTTATTCATGCTTGTGGTTGTCCCGACTCTTCTTTTCTTTCCTCCAAGGAAAAGCGAGCAGTTTAATGATATCTGGAGTGTGGAGTTGAATTGAGATTCTTGGTATTAAATGGCTATTTTATTGGATAAGTTACAAATTCTTCCTTGAGACTTCCACAGCTAAAGTCATGTTCGTTATTAGTATTGCTTTTGAATGAGGGTCATGTTTGGGATAATCCAAGAACATATTGAGAATATTTAATATTATAATAATTTGAGTAATTTGTTGTTAAAATGTGTGAATTAAGTGGGTAGTATCTGTGAATCCAAAGAACTGTGTGGATGAAATGTTTGACAAGTTTAAATTATACTTATCTGCTCAAGTCATTTGTAATGTCCTGCTGCACTTTTGTTTAATGTTTGACAAGCATTATTGGACAAGAAGATTATAGCCTCATTCCCACCCCCCTGATCCGAACAGGGCAGTATACAATCATGTATATGTTCTAAGTTTGGAATTCTGAGTGTTTGTTGTATGAATTGCCCACTCGACATTGACATGGAGAAGTCGTCTGTGCTTTCTTCTAACCATATTGGAATTCTGAGTGTTTTTGTATGAATTGCCCACTCGACATTTACATGGAGAAGTCGTCTGTGCTTTCTTCTAACCATTTCTCATTGGTTTGTTTTCAGCCACTCGATCGGATACCGGGGAAGAATGATGACTGGAAATAAACTTGTGGTGCATCGTGAAGCTTATTCCTGCTGAAGATGTTCTAAATACATTTTTCCCCTAACATCAAACTGTTGGAGTTTTGAGCTATCTCCCGTGTAATAATGTAACTGTGCGTGACCTAGTTGGTGTTTCTTCTTGGTTGATCTGAATGAATTTTCCTTGTTTGCTACTTTGCTGCTGAATAATTCCCTAAGCTCATCGTCTGAATAATAGATCGGAAGAGCACACGTCTGATTAAACATCCTTTTCATAATCCAAGAAGGAGGCTTGCATTTTACAATTTCGTTTCAATTCCTATTGGCATAAATTTCAATCCGTGTTCATTCATGGTCTGGGTCAGTATCTATGATATGAAGTAGAGCATCAGCGGTCCAACTTCATGTCTTCTAATAAGCTTGTTTCTTCGAAATTGTGCAAGAATCATGTGCACACCTCTCTATGACTTAGTCAGCTGTCCAACTTGGGTATATTTTATAGTGTCTATTAGACTCTATAAAAGTGTCTACTAGATACTATTTTATAGAGTCTAATGTATTATGTCGCAATTGTCTATTGAACACATTAGACGATAATGACCCCCATTCTCCCTTAGTGTGTCTAATAGACACTTGTTACATAATATATTGACCTTTATAAATAGACACTATAGAAAAATTGGTCCAACTTGATATGTGTTCTAATAAGATTATTACTTCCAGATTGTGCAAGAATCACGTGCGCATCTATCTATGACTTGGTCAGACAATTCCTCTAATGATGATGATGATGATGATGATGATGATAATATTATGAGATTGCCGTCCTGAAATGGACCGTTGTTTGGATAAATTAAGGTTTTATCTACATTAGTATTATTAAATTTAGCTATCTATAAAGGTAAAAAATGCATTTTAAAAAATTGTTAAATGACACATATGAAAGTTAAATTTAACAATATTGAACTGTCACATTGAATATGTTAAACAAAATCACAAAAATCCATTTAAATGTGTTTGGCAACTTCTTGGATGATAATCCGGATTATAATTTGTTACGTGTCATCATTTCATTAGTTTTTTTTGTAAAAAGTAAAAAATTAAGGTTTGACTTTACTTTTTGAAAAAAGTGAAACCAATAAAATGATGTCGTGTGGCAAATTATAATCCAGATTATAATCAAATGGAGTTGCCAAACACTTTGTAAGTGAGCTTATTATTGTCAAAAATATTGGTCAAAATTGATTAAATAAATAAAATGAATTTTTCAAAAGCATTAATTTCTAATATAATGTTAAAATTATTGTTAAAGTTAATAACTAACTAAAAATGATTTTTTTAATAACTTTCCTAATATTTATCTAATTTTTTGAAACTAACAACTTTACTAACAATTACTTTTAAAAAAATATTTTTACTAATAATTTAATTTAACACTACCAATATAGATGATATTTAATTTGCCTATTTGAAGATGTTTATTAGGCATCACATCCCGTCCTGTGATGAGAGATCGGGTTCTAAACTCAAAGCTTAATCTCTTTTCTCAGAAAAATTACCTTTTTGAGGGGATAAAAATGGGGTCTTTCTATGGTGTCCTTTAGGCACCATTTATGGTGTCTAAAAGACTGTGTAACAACACATCATTAAGTGTTACAGAGCTCATCACCCGACACATCCAATGATGTCTTTAACTATTAAACAGAATGGTCGAATCGAAGAGGGTAGGCTCCCTCCTCTTCCCCTGCCAGCTGCTTCATGTGCAATTATCCCAACACTACTGTTGCTTCTTCCCTCTTTGTAATTCATCGTAGCATCTAGACACCAATTTCATCAACCGAGCCTGTATCCACCAATTTTTGTTGGGTCTCTGTACATTCAATTTATGAAACATTAGATTAGTATCAAAATTAGCTTAACCATAGCTCGAGGATCACACCGTGCTGGCCATTATTTTGGAGAAGGGCGAGGTAGATTCTAGTTTTATTATTGATGTTAGTAAATGTTTCCTGAAATCGTCCTGTGTTGGTCTGCGTTTGAGATGAGACCTTCCTTAAACTGGGATGCTGTTCCAAAGCAAGAAAAGTCCAAGGGCACGTTTCTAAGCAGAGTGAAGCAATGGACACGGATTTCTGTATCGAATGATACACTGCATGAGAATGACTGGAGGAGCGTCCTTGATCATAGTCAACATTTTGCATCTTCTTCACCTTTCTTTTCTGCCTTCTTAATTCATTTGACTGGTCTACGGTTGTGTAACCAAGATGTGACAAAAAATTACATGTATTTTTTTTTTCCGCAGCATACAAATTCTGGATGTGATTTATAAATCGACTTTTCGACAGAGCCATTTTTGTTATTATTTGTAAAAAGTCTCATTAGTTGCATCAAATCTTCATTTTTAATTTTTCAACTAATTTGTTTCGGTTGGCATCAAAGTTGAGAGTTTGATTGGGCTATCTGCTGACCGTACCTTCATTTTCAGCTAATCTCGGAGAAATTTAATTCCTTGCAGTTTCCTAGAAATTACTTGCAGGTGATGACTAAGATATACATACCCCTATCCTTTTCAGAATATGAGTTGTCTCTAGTTTATTGAAATGCAAGTATACTAAATCTGGTTAGTTATATTGAGAGAACTCAATTCAATAATAAAATGCTATCGATACCTGTTGCGGTCTTCATAGAGTAGACTTTTACCTGTTCAAAACCCTGCTCATGGATGGACTATATTTTGGATTTATATAAATCAGACTGCAATTTGAAGTTGCTGGTGCAACAGTGCATTTACTAGTTTCTCTTGAGAGGTTTCTTGGGTTTTCTATTTTTCAGAAAATATAAATCAACAAGTAATCTACTCAAACAACAATGGAGAATACTATAATTAGAATTTTCTGCTATGTTTTGAGCTTCAACTTTTTGGGCCTAAAGATTCATTTCTCCATCTCAATGTTTTCAAGTCTACTTCTTTTCTGTGATGCACAAATGAGCTTATCCAACAGCACCTTTCAAGTGGGTGTGCTTCTTGATTCTGACTCACTTGTTGGGCGTATTGGACTGAGCTGCCTTAGAATGGCTCATTCCGATTTTTATTCGATTCACAGCAACTACACCACAAAACTTGCTCTCCATTTCAGGGATTCAAAGGGACAAGTAATTGATGCTGCTGCTTCTGGTATTTTACTCCATCCTTATATATTCCCAGTGGCATGTGATCATTATTTTTACTGAACAAGAAAGTGGCGGCTTATCTTCTTATCTGAATAATATCTCTTCTTTCTAAATGGATGCAGCTCTGAGTTTGCTGAGGGATGTAGAGGTGGATGCAATAATTGGCCCTCAAAAATCTGCACAGGCCATCTTTGTGATTGGTCTCGGAGACAGAGCTCATGTTCCAATCGTTTCTTTTTCTGCAACAAGTCCTTCTCTTCATCCTCAGACACCCTTCTTTGTTCAAACAGCTCTACGTGGTGATGCTCAGGTTGGGGCCATTGCTGCTCTAGTCAGAAATTTTGGTTGGAGCCAGGTTGCCATCATATATGAAGATTCAGATTATGGTAATGGTATCATTCCTTATCTGTCTAATGCGTTTCAAGATGTCAATGCTCGAGTTTCATATAGAAGCATTATACCACTATCTGCAACAGATGAATTTCTTCTCCAAGAGTTGTATAAGATGAAAACTATGCAGACAAGGGTATTTGTGGTGCACATGTCAAGTTCCATTGCTTCTAGACTCATTCTAAAAGTCAAGGAAGCAGGGATGATGACAGAAGGCTATGCATGGATTATAACCAGTGAACTGATGGATCTCATCTATTCATTGGACACCCGTGTTCTGGATGCTATGCAAGGGGTCCTGGGCATAAAACCAGTGATTCCAAGTTCCAACAAACTCAAGTCTTTTGCTAATAGGTGGAAGAAAAAGTTTCTCAAGGATCCTAGCATTCCACGAGCAGAACTAAGCCTTTATGGTCTATGGGCTTATGACACTCTGTGGGCATTGGCTATGGCAGCAGAGAGAGTTAAATTCAGGGAGCCAAGTTCTTTACTAAATACAAGTGCCATGAATTCTACAAACCTATTTACTCCCGCGATGTCAAAAACAGGTCCTAAACTTCTCGAAGAATTGTCTGCTGTTATTTTTCAAGGACTTAGTGGGAAATTCCGACTAGTTAATGAACAAGTAGAGCCATCATCATTTGAAATACTTAATATAGTTGAAAGACGTGAGATCGAGGTTGGAATTTGGACACCTTCTGGAGGAATTACAAGCAAAGGCGACATTAAAAAGACAAATTCTTCAAAGAAAATTTTGAAGGGCATAATATGGCCAGGAGAATCAACAGTGGTACCCAGGGGATGGGAGGTTTCAGTTAGTGGTAAAAAGCTAAGAATTGGAGTCCCAGCTGAAAGTGGATTTACAGAATATTTGAAAGTGATAAGGGATCCTCAAACTAATGCTTCCAAAGTCGTTGGATACTACATAGACATATTTAGTTCTGTGATGGCAGAACTTCCATATGCTGTACCGCACATGTTTGTTCCTTTTGAGAAATCTGACGGTTCCAGTGCCGGGAGTTATGATGATCTTGCTTACCAAGTTTTTTTGCAGGTAATAATATTGAGGAGAATTGCACAATTGTACTCCAACATACCTTTTGAAGTTTTTTTGGTTTCTATTCTTTTACCATGCCTCCCGTTATTCTCACATGCGTGTGGTTGATGATGTTAGAACTATGATGCTGCTGTGGGGGACATAACAATTACTGCCAACCGATCAAAATATGTGGACTTCACTCTACCATTCGCAGAAGGAGGAGTAACTATTATAGTGCCAATCACTTATGATGATGCCAATGATAATTGGTTTTTCTTGAAGCCTCTTACCAAAGAATTGTGGTTAACAGCAATTGCATTATTTCTATTGACTGGTGTGGCGCTCTGGATTCTTGAACATAGGTTTAACAATGCGTTCCGAGGTCCCCCTTCACAACATGCTGGCATGATCTTCTATTTTCCCTTCATGTCGTTAGTATTCACACATAGTGAGTATGCTATTCATTTTTTAATTCTGAAAACGATATTATTCCAAGGATATGCTACATTCCCATCCCACTTCACACCTCATATCACACCTAGGATATAAGATTAAATTTATGCCTTTGATAGAAATAAAACCTTGAAGATACAAGTACATGGATATAAAAGGAAGTTTAGGGAAAGTTTTAGAAGTGAGATGTGGGGTGTGGGGAAAAAAAAGGGGTGTGAATGTAGCAAAATTCTTATTTGAATGCCTATGTATGCCATGTTTAGCCTTTGCTGAACCACCTTACCTGAAAACTTAATTGAGAGAGAGATGACATACATTCAGATTGTCTTTATATGCCCCATTATGTACATGCCATACAATTTTTATTATCAAAGGCTTGCTTGTGGACAGTTTTCATCATTGGGCCATGATTCAAATTAATTAATGTTTCCAGCAGCTTTTACTGACGAAGCTTGGTTTGGTTTATAGGAGAAAGAATAATGAGCAATTTAGCTCGGTTGGTGGTGGTCATCTGGATGTTTGTTGTGCTGATATTGAACTCAACTTACACTGCAAGCTTGTCAGCAAGATTGACCATACAAAGGCTGCAACCGGCTGTCAAAGATGTGAAGGAGCTCATAAAGAATGGAGACTATGTTGGATGTCGAAAAGGCTCTTTTGTTATTAATCACTTAAAGGATGTCGGGTTCAAAGAGTCCAAGATCAGGCCTTGCAACCATCCAGAGGATTGTGATGAAGCCTTAACTAAAGGAAGCAAGAACGGTGGTATATCAGCCCTTTTCGCTGTAACACCTTACGCCAAGCCTTTTTTATCAAAGTACTGTGACAAGTACACCACAGTGGGCACCGTATATCGGACAGAAGGTTATGCATATGTAAGTTTTCTTGATGGTAAACTCTGAGATGAGATGGTAATTGTCTTGTCTGATGAAAACGAACAAGTAAATTATTTTGTTTAATAACTCAACAGGTTTTCCCAAAGGGGTGGCCTTTAGTTGCTGACGTTTCTCGTGCAATACTTGAGTTGACAGAATTCAGAAGTTGAACGACAGTGGTTCAAGCATCCAACAACATGTAGAGGTGGTCTTAATGGCAGCATGACGTCAACAAGCATCTCATTGAAAAGTTTCCGAACTCTCTTTGGCATCACGGGGGGAATAACTGCAGCATGTGTTGTTGTTTTCTTGATGAAATATTTGTACGGAAACAGAGATTTTATCCAGAGAGTATCGAATTCAAGCATCCCAATTTGGTCTAAATTTCGTGCAGTTTGTAGGCATTTTGATCAAAGGGACCCCAAGTTTTGTGGCTCAAAAGAAGATGCATCATCAGCTTCCTCGGCAAATTTTTGGCCGAGCACAGCAGTGCCAGTCTCACTTGACCAAATGAATGGTAGCATTAGCCAAAACGCCCAACACACAGCAGGCCCGACAATTGTATAATATACTACTTCCATAACTTTTTGTTAATATTTTATCTGTTAAAAACTTTCCACCTTAACGATAAAGGTCAATTAATATTTGTGTGTTCTGCATTCTTTATATATTATATCTTAAAAAGTGTGATCACTGATCAATGAACACAAAGGTGTTTCCAAATTAATGATGAAGCAATTATATTACCACCACAAATTTTTATTTTCACACCACATTATAAATGCACTGCAGTTAAAAAGACATTTTTAATTAGCTCTATTTATACATATCTCATGAAATTAATTATCTATAATCAATCTATAAAATCATATTAAAGATTTATATTCTTAAATATATTACATTAAACACAACGTAATTATTTTCTTTTACATTGTTTGTAAGTCAAAATATATACAAATTAGATCTTAAATTGAAACTCTTAACATGAACATTAATTTGAGCTAATTTTCAAGTGTAATATACTAACGCAAGTTCATATGTAGAGTTAAAAAGAAAATCTCTCATACTTAATTTAATAGAATCCTAAACCATCTATAACTTTCCAAATTATATTTAATTTATTTATTTAATTAATTAATTTTTTTAAAATTGAAATTGAATAACAAAATATTCCAACTTTTTTTTTTGTTGGCAGCATAATATTCTAGCTTTTCAAATAACTCAAATATAAATGTATAGAATTTTCAAAACTTCTAACTTAGAATAATTTGGTTCTACGAAATTGAAATTAGATTTTAAGTTAACACAATTAGTTTATCATTATATTTTTTATGTTAATTCAATCACGTGTTCTTAAGTAATATTAAAAATCTATTTATACTTTATAAAAAGCAATATATATTAAAATAAAAAGAAAAAAAGTTAAAATCATTCTTCATGAAAAAAGGTCTAAAAGTTAGGTACTAAAATAAAATTGTAAAGAAAATAAATTTTTAAAATCTAAAGTTGTTGAGTCGTGTTATAAATCAAAATCGTGGCAAATGATTACTAAAAAAAGAGAATTGACAAGAATAATAATTATTAAAAAGAATTCAAATTAAGATAATTATGATTGTAGTGGAATTAGAAAAATGATTAAATTTAACAATGGTTATTAATGTAATTTTAGCTATGGATATTTAAGTAAATAAAGAAAATAGTTTAAAATGTGGTGTTGAAATAAATTTGTGGTTGGAATATAATTCCCCTTAATAATGCTATCCCCTTTGTAAAATATAGTCTACTATTTTTTATCTGTCTCAAATCAAATAATTATAGTCCACTTTTTTTAGTTAATTTCTTAATTTTTTTATCATATACTCATATTTAATATGTACTGTTTTTGATAAATAAGAAGAATTAAAGTGGAATAATAAATTTTGAAATTCTACTCATTAAATAAAGATAAATTAAAAAAATGCAAACTAAATTATATATTTGAGATGAAGAGGGTATTGTAACTCACATATAAGTTCAAATGTTTCATTTGGGGGGGGGGGGGGGTTAACAATCTATGTTTGAGTTCTTCATTTGCTTTTAATAAAGTACTCTTTGAGGGAAAAATTCTAGTACTCTACGAATACTGAACACCAATCAAGAAATCACATTTAAATGGTTCAAATTAAATAGCAATTTGATGCCCTTCAAAGGTAAGATGCACGTCACGAGTTCGAATATTACATAGCTAAATGTAACATTTGACAAAAGCTGAGGACTCCATCTGAAATTAACCCTTATCGTTTTAGCCCATCCCTGCTTCTTTTAACGAAAAACCCAAATTCGGCAAATTGAAATTGGAGTATCACTTTGAAGCTAAACACCGTTTATTCAAGGATAGCATTGTCTCTGCTGCTCATCCTCCAATTCATTCCGACCGAACTCGATTATTCCTTCCGAATCCATAATTGTATGTATATACACATAAATATATACGCGCTGTTTTTCTTAGTGTGTTTGCAAGAAATTTGTGCTAGTTAATGGCACGCAGTAGAATCATCTGATATATACATATATAAAGAGAGTGTGTGCGCGCGTGTGTTTAAATGTGTTAGAAGTTTGAATACTCCGGAAGCTCTGTGTGACTTGTAATTCGTGCGTTCTAAGTTGCATTCTGCAAACTGAATTCTTTTAGTGGCGCAGGAGAACTACTACTTTTCAGTTCTTCATCAACTTGTTGATGAATGACGGATTTTACTTCCTACTTACTTCTAACTTTAATCAGCTTGTGTTGACTTCACCGGAGAAGCTTGTGCTGATAGTTTAGCAGAGAACCTAAAGATTTTTCGGAAGCACAGCTACATTAGTAATTTTTTATGAATGCAATACGGCCTTTACTTCAACGTAATGTAGGACGAGCCTTTTTTCCCCTTTGATAATAAAGACCGTATAATAAAGTGAATTTGTAGATATAGAAGTGAGTTCTGGAACCTTGTTTTCTTCATTTCTTTTATTTTCTTTCTTTCCAGAAAGCTTTCAGATGCAGTTACTGATGGTCAACGTCCGCTGGGACATTTTGATGTCTTGAGCAACCATCTGTTATGAGCAAATTATATTTTTGAGGTATATCAGTTTGGATCAGTATTTGGCCTGGTCTATGGAGACGGTTGTTCTCTTCTTCGCTGCTGAACCTGTTAGTCCGCTGAACTTAGAGAAGGTAATGTCCATGAATTGTTAACAAATTATCGAGGCTATGCACTAACCCTTCTAATGCAGTTTGATGCTTGAAAAAGCTATTGTTTAACTTAAGACTGTGTTTATCCTCTGCTTTTGGGACAATGTTGTTTCTCATTATTTAACAGGAAAGTGAAAAGGATGGAAAACATCTGCCACTTGTACACAAACATGGAAATAAATTTTGTATGGTAATTTATTGATCTCAACCAATTGGTCATCGTCATGTCAATACCTCTGTATTTGCAGACACGCCATGGATGAATTCGGGTGTAATTTCTTTGTAAAGGAAGATATGCGGACATCATCTGATGTCCTGTGGAGACCTAAAATGGAATTTTTTATCTCAGCACAATCCCCGAGTAAAAGAAATTTAAAAACTGTATTGAAGGACTCCTGGACTAGATCTCATGCTGGAGGAAGACCTGCAGCTGAAATCTCTCTGTCCTGGATGGGGAAAAGTTCTTTAAAGCTTTTCAGTTCTGCTCCACTTAGAGGTAGCTTTTGTCTGATGACATTCTTAGCAACACAATTTTCCCATTAATATGTTGCTGAACACTCAAATGCTTCCAGCGGTTTACGGATGAAGAAAAGATGGTGAAATGTTCCAAAAGTGATGCTGCAGTATCAAAGATATTATCAAGTGATTTCCAACGTACTACTGTCAGAAAGAGATCAGGCTCTGGTGATACTTTTTTAATAAGGGATCAAGTTATTGAGGAGCCTTGACTATGCCAATCATCCTTAACCTCTAGTAATGTTGCTAAGTTAAAAGATGAAAAGACTTTGAATTTCTGTAGTGGTGATGTTCTAAAAACAAATTTCACAAATGAATTCCGAGGCAAGGCGGATTTCTGCTCTAATTCTGATCTTAAAGCGAATGGAACAAAAAAGAAGTCCAATCCTCATGATGCTTTATTTGAGATGTACCATCCTGTTGAGGAGCCTTGGATCTGTGAACCATCAGCTCATATTGCCAGCTCTACTGATAACACGGTCTCTGATATTGTTAAGAAAGTTAAAGTTGAGCAAATTCATCCACTACTTCACAATCAACATCAACATTTAACTGAGAAGCTGCTGCATGAGGAAGAAAGTAATGTTATGTCACAAGAGACTATTTCAACAGTTATACTAATCAATTCTTCCATATGTACCATGCAAAGGATTGCTATTCTGGAAAATAATAAACTAGTCGAGTTATTGATAGAACCTGTGAAAAACAATGTGCTATGTGATAGCGTATACCTAGGAGTAGTAACAAAGTTAGTTCCCCACATGGGTGGTGCATTTGTAGATATTGGCAGCTCAAGGCCATCTTTCATGGATATAAACGTCAACCGGGAACCATTCACATTACCACCATTTCAGAGTCATGCAAAGGAAATAGAATCAAATGATTTTATTTTTGGTAAGATAAAAGATCACGTAGGTAATAATGAAATTGAAACCTTTACGGATCAAGTTGAAGAACCAGATGAGATGGAGGATGAAGAAAGTGAGGGTGAATTCGTTGATGATGAATTTGGAGGTCATGAAGAAGCTGCTGATTTTGATGTGTTGAAACGTATTAATGAACATGTAAATGGTAGTGTTTCCGGCCATGTATCTACTATGGAGCCTCAGAGATCCCAGGAAAATCTAAATGAAGCTGAGCTGCAAGTGCAGAATGTAAGTGGCCAGCACAATACCAGCAATAAGGTTACAGGCCCAGAAGAAAGCAAGTGGGCACAAGTTCAGAAGGGCACTAAAATAATTGTACAAGTTATTAAAGAAGGATTGGGTACAAAAGGCCCTACACTGACGGCTTATCCTAAGCTTAGAAGCCGATTCTGGGTATCTAGCATTTCCTTCCGTTTCTGTCCTAAATCAGATTCGTTGCGAAAATTTCTGTAATCCTGAAAATTGCAGATTTTGATTGCTCGTTGCAATACAATAGGAATTTCAAAGAAAATCTCTGGTGTTGAGCGCACAAGATTAAGACTTATAGCAAAAGCATTGCAGCCTCCAGGGTTTGGTCTTACTGTAAGGACAGTTGCTTCTGGTCATTCATTAGAGGAATTGCAGAAAGATTTAGAACGATTACTGTTAACATGGAGAAGTATTGTAGAACATGCAAAGTCTGCAACTCTTGCTGCAGATGAAGGCGTAGATGGAGCGGTTCCTGTTATGTTACATAGAGCAATGGGTCAAACACTGTCTGTTGTCCAAGATTATTTTAGTGAGAAGGTACCATCACATTACATAAAATCTTTATTCAGGTTATCATCACTATCAATGTATGTATACTTTTATTTTGTCTTGTTACAGGTAAACAGCATGGTAGTGGATTCTCCAAGAACATATCATGAGGTATGTTAGTTGCCAGCTACTGGAGATGGAAATTAAAATATCTGTTGACAGGATTGCAACTTGTTTTACCCTGGTTTCATTTTTGCTCCTTGTTTTCATCATCCTTGATATATAGTGAATGGAGGAGTGGGCCGTTCCCTTAGCAACTATATCTCAGCAGGTTACCCACATGAGTTGGGAGATTCTGATATTTCTATTTGTAGGGACTTGACTTGAACTTCTAATGAACAACATGGACTATTCGCTTTTGGACGATATTTCGCATAGGATCTAAGAATGAAATTGTATGGTTGAGTTGACTTTGAAGTCTAAAAACATCAGAGCCAATAACCACTAGAATCAGTTTTAAACTAAATGAGCTTGTCATGTATCATTAGTATTAAGGATGTAGAATCCCCATATGTATTCATGAAAAATGATGTTTAAGGAAACCACAAAAATTAGATTGTTTGAAATATGGAGATTTTGATTCTGCCTACTAAGTTTCTTCACATCCAAGCATCAATGATTAAGAGTTTGGCAGCAGAGCAAGCCATTATTGAAAATTTAGTATTTATTGGACCTATCTGCTTCTCATTGATGAATTCACTATGCTACACATGTAGGTTACCAACTATCTGCAGGAAATAGCTCCCAATCTTTGTGACAGAGTTGAGTTATACAGCAAAAGAAACCCCCTTTTTGATGAATACAGGCTTGAGGAAGAAATAAATAACATCCTGAGTAAAAGGTGAGAAAACTGCTAATAAAATCTCATTGCAAGTCTGTTGGTTTACTTACGTCCAATAATGCTAAACTTCTCTCTCTCTCTCTCTCTCTCTCACACACACACACACACACGCCCGCGCGCGTGCGCATAAACAAAAATAAGAATTCTTCACTTTTAGTTCT
The DNA here is from genome assembly GCA_963692815.1 of Nyctanthes arbor-tristis. NCBI lineage: Eukaryota > Viridiplantae > Streptophyta > Magnoliopsida > Lamiales > Oleaceae > Nyctanthes > Nyctanthes arbor-tristis. Next base: position 7,153 of record CAVNYN010270510.1, on the reverse strand, counting down.
GATGTCACTGGGTTGAAAACGGAAAAGAGAGTGCTGCTCTAGACCCGGTATCTTTCAAGATGATACAATCAGAACATTCACTTTACGTTTTCTACAAAATAAGTTTCCTTATTCATTGTCTCAACTTCTTCACCTTTTTTTTACTGGACTTTGTGTGGCATGCATAAATCATAATGTGACCAAAGAAAAATTATTTTTATCATGAGAACTGATATATCCCCCAAGCAGATTAGATGCATTTCTACTCTGATTGCAGGGTCAGATTTTTGAACGAATCTTTTTGGAAATTTATTTTATTTATTTTCTTGTTTTTCTTTAGTGAGGATGGTTGTTTACCTTTCACATGGAGAGGCATGTTTGGCAATTAACCAGGAAAATGAAGGAATACAGAGAAAAGTAAAAGAAAGGAAAAATAATGTATGAAGGAAGAGAAAAGCACGAAGGGTGCAAAGCAGGTACTTTAGGGGTTTAGCCTAAGTCATAGAGGTTGCACGTTGCTTATGTATGTTCGTCTTTATAACCCAGTGTTAATAGATTTCCAGTTCTTTTTCATCTTTCCAACTAACTGCATATTTCAAACAAACATAATTTTTTTGTTGTGTTCTCCATTCAAATCAAGTATATTTTATTATTCCAAACAAGCTACATATTTCCTCTTTTAATGTGTGTGTATGTGTGTGGCAGGGTTATGCTAGAGCATGGAGGTTATCTTGTGATTGAACAAACAGAGGCATTATTTTCTATTGATGTGAATGGGGGCCATTGCATGCTTGGCCAAGGAACTTCGCAAGAAAAAGCTATTCTTGATGTCAACCTGTATTTCTCGGACAGAACTTTAATAGTCATCCACGTTATTAAATGTTTTCTATTAGCATGCATCTTAAAGCATTGGAAGTGGTAAGCACATTACACCTATTCCTGCTTTAACTAAGTCATAGATAATACATGATGTCGATGATGTATTTGTTGATTGTAATGAGATAGTAATTTGATTATGAGAATGAGGGCATTAGCATTTCCAAGCCTAGAAAATGATAAAATTTGGCGTCTTTTTGGTTTTGTGAATTCAAGATGTGACATTAAAAAAATAAACATAAACATAAATAAATAAGTAAAAAGATATAGAGAGATTCTGATCGTTGCCATTTATGTCAGCTAGATAAGCCTGGAGGGAACAAACTCCTAAACTTTTCTAGGTTGCATGTGGCAGTTTTAATAGAGAAATGGAAGCTACATGTCCCATGCAAAAAGGTGGTAGATACAAAGATGTGGAAAAATGTGTTCTGACTTATAATGGCTGTGATTTAGATTTTGTTTCTCATCTCCAGATTAAAGAATTAAACAATACCTATATCCATGAATTTTATTACCCTGTTTGGTGTACTTTTCCTCTTAAGTCATATTGCACTTGTCAGAGGCCTTGTGCTGTGGACTTAGGTTTGGTCTTCCTCAAAAATAGATTGTTGGAGTTCTCTTTCATATGAATGTCAGTATTATTAATAATTCTTAACATGCAAGTTATTGCATTTTTTTAAACGTGAAATTTGAATTGCTCTATTATTTCAGATTGCCAGGGAATTGAGGCTGAGAGACATTGGTGGCATCATTGTGGTAGATTTTATTGATATGTTGGATGATAGTAAGTTGAGATATTTTTCTTTTTGCCTGTCTTATTCAATTGGTACCTTACATGCCCGGTCAAAGTAGAGTAATGTTATTTAGCACCATATCAATATATGGCACTAAATGATTAGTTGAATCAACTAGGCCATTTACTCATACAGTAAATTTCACTTAGCATTTAATGTCACATTGATTGTCACCTAGACTGGTGCTACATAGCATTATTCGTCAAAGTAGTTAAATAAGTCAACTGGACATCAAATTGAAACAATGCAAATGTTGAAGGCATTTAATTTGAAACACAGAGAACCCATGTACTTATGTCCCCCCGCCCCAAAAAAAAAAAAACTCAATTTCTTACCTTCCGGCAAATAAGAGACTGGTTTATGAAGAAGTTAAAAAGGCTGTTGAGAGGGACCGATCAACGGTGAAAGTTTCTGAACTGTCTAGGCACGGGCTTATGGAAATAACTCGGAAGAGGGTATGTTAACTGCTTCTGTAGGTTTCCTTATGCTTTTTCTTTTCAGAGTTTTAGCGTATGTGGTGATGAATGGTGTTAAAATTAACTGTTTCATAAGGTAGTAAGTTTGCTCATATCTTTCTGCAAACCAAATTATGAATGAGAAGAGTGTTTTATTCATATTAGAATGAAATGTGGGAAAACTTTTTATGTGATTCCTTTTCATATGATGACAGGTTCGACCTAGCGTGACGTTTATGATCAGTGAACCGTGCACATGCTGTCATGCTACTGGGAGAGTGGAAGCTTTAGAGACGTCATTTTCCAAGATTGAGCGTGAAATCTGCCGGCTGCTGGTTAGTGACTTCTTTGGAATATGAAAGTCATTGCTGCAACAACACTGAACCAATAATATCACCGATATTGATGGATGCATATTTTGCCTAATCTTTCTGTTGCGCATTTCGTTTGATCAGTCAATGATGGACCAGAAAGCAGATCCTGGAAACCCCAAGTCTTGGCCACGTTTTATTCTAAGGGTTGATCGGCATATGTGTAACTATTTGACCTCAGGAAAGAGGACTAGACTAGCAGTTTTGAGTAGTTCTCTCAAAGTCTGGATTCTTCTAAAGGTATGCTGAATAATACAATGGTGCAAGATTTCTGTTCAATTGTGCCATCTTTGCGAATAATTCATTTTCATATCCTAAACGAGTGCAAGCTCTGTTGATATATCAGGTTGCAAGAGGTCTTACAAGAGGCGGCTTTGAACTGAAACCTTTTGACTGAGGATAACGCACAAAAGAACCATCGTCAGATTGCTATATCCGTTTTACGATCGACAGAGGTTGTAACTTACACTCCCAGCAAAGAAGTAACTCTTTTTTCTATCAAAAAGTGGAAGACGGGCGGAAAGTGATATTGACAAATGTAGCCGGATTTTGATGAGCTGGTTAGCATTTAGATTTACAATCTTTTTCCTCTTGGTTTGGAGCTATTTTTTCTTTGGCTCCATCGTGTTACCTTGTATGTAAATTTTATAGCTATGCAATGTAGCAATTGCATTTTGGCCTGGACATTACAGGATTTTCATGTGGATAGCAATCCAAGTACAATTACAATTACACTCTCAAAGTTGATTCTGTTAATCTTGATCTACTTTTCGTTTTCATCCTATGAGTAAGGACTGAAGTGGTCTCGGCATCAACTGAAATTTTCAGAAAAATGACAAGATGACAGACGGTTGGAACATGACATGGTTGATCAATAATAATGACAGTAAAGGCAAATCTGCAGGAAAGAAGGATGAAAAGATTTATGATGATCTGCCTTCATTAGCCAAGATCGGAAGAGCATAAGAGGGGCAGAAGACTCTTTCTTATTAACAATCAGGATTGGCAGGTCGGCTACGTAAATTATTTTTTCCTCAGCAGAGAAGATATGAAGAAGATGACAAGAGTTGATTGGAGCTAGCTAGTTTTGCTTCTGTTGGAACTGACAAGAATTAGCTGCTTCACCACATCTCTCAATGAGGGTCTTCTGCTAGTTTGCCTCTCTGTACATCTCAAAGCAATTAAGAGTACATGTATTACTTGATCCTTGATGCTTGAGTCTATGAATTCATCAAGCAGACTTGGATCAACTATGTCGGAGATTTCTTCAGTTTCGCTCCACACTAATCTGACCCATCCAACAATGTCCATCTCCCCACAGAATGAATCATCCAAGGCTTTCTTCCGAGTAATCAATTCTAACACGACGACTCCATAAGCATATACATCAGACTCTTTGCTGCTGGAAATTGCAAATGCATTTTCTGTCGAAATATACAAGTGAATCAGATATTATACTTGTAAAAATGATATCATGAATATTTCTCCAAACCTCAATTTTCACCGCACACTCCTATTCATTGGATAGAAACTATCAATTCTGGGAATGGAGAAAAAACTGGTAACTTCCATCAAACAGGGACCAAAGTGCTTCAGAATTGCAAGTCTGGGGGGACTCAAAAGGTAGAAAAGCAAAAAATATATATGTTGGATGCTGGTATCGTATCATACTTCAATTGTCAAAGTTTAGAAATGCTGCTGCAAATTTCTCAATGATATTTCACGGGGATAAAAGGGAGTTTAAATTACCTGGAGCTATGTACCCTATGGTGCCTCGAACTGTGCTCGACTTTGTTGATGTGACCGACTGATCCAATAGCTTGGCAATGCCAAAATCGGAAACATGAGGCTCCAACTCTGAGTCCAGCAATATGTTCATTGGTTTGATGTCTTGATGCACAATAGGAGGATCACAGTCGAAATGCAAGTAAGACAATCCTTGGGCTATTACGAGTGCTATCTGATACCAAACATTCCACTCTAAGAGCCAAGGTGGATGTGTCTCATGAAGAACATCGTGACTTCCATTTTTCATGTAGTTGTATAAGATCAAACCGTGGTCCTTCCTCAACCAAAAATCTACCAATCTAACAAGGTTTCGGTGTCTCACCTTCCCAATCGTCTGAATTTCTCAAACCATACCGGCACTTCCTTCCATGTTTCCACCAAAAAGCAGCTTCTTTACGGCACAAACTTTATTGGGACCCAATATAGCCTTGTATACTGTTCCTTGAGCTCCCCTCCCAATGATGAACCTGTCATTTAAGTTCTCCGTAGCTTCTATTACTTTACTGAGCAAAGAAGGAGCACCTTCTTCACCGGACAAAAGTTTCTGCTCAGATCTTTTGCGCCTCATAAATACAAATGCTGTGACATCAGAAAAACCACAAGCAGAGATGATGCGAGAATTATCATTGCAATAGCTAATTTCTCCCGTCCTTTTCTATTTTTTGACTGATGATCACAGGGATTGAAATTGCTATTCTCAATGCAACTTGAGTCACCTGATGGAAGACAGTTGAGACAGATCCCCTTGTTGCCCTCAAATGAAGGAGGAGATGAGTTCAGAAACTTCATCAGCGCATGTGGTATCGGGCCGCTGAATCAGTTATAAGAGACGTTGAGTTCAAGCAGTGAGTGAATATTTTCAAGTGCCTCCAAAGATCCAAAGAGATTGTTGCAACTGACATGTAGCTCCTCCAGCATAACTAGTCTCCTGAATTCTGAAGGAATAGGTCCTGTCAATCTGTTACCGCTAAGATTTAATGATCTGAGGCTCAGCGCTGTTCCTACTGATGCGCCAAATGAAGGAATATATCCAACAAATAAATTTCCACCGACGTGCAGAGTCAACAGCTTTTCAAGTTCAAACAAGAAAGAAGGAATACCACCTGTAAAATTGTTCTCGCTTAGCTTCAAAATGGATATTTCTGTCAAGTTTCCAAAGCTGCTAGGGATTGAGCCATTCAACAAATTGTGACTCACGTCGAGTTTTGACAGTTTACGACAGCTTGATAATTGTGATGGTAGTATGCCTTCTAAACTATTGCGAGATAGATTTAAAGCCTCGAGATTTGAAAGAGTTTGAAGGTCTGTTGGTATATGGCCTGCGAGCTTATTTACAGAGAAATTTATATATGTGATGTTGGCAAGGTTTCCTATACTTGAGGGTATTAATCCATTTAAGCTATTGTTGCTGAGGTCCATGAACACAAGGTTCGAATCTTTTGCAAATGCAGGAAGTGAACCAGTGAGATTATTCAGTTTGAGAATGAATCTCGTTAACGTGGAACAACTTCCTATATCAGTGGGAATACTTCCTTGAAAAAGATTTTGACCCAAAAGAAGCTTCTTCAGTTGCTTTCCATGGCAAAGATATGGTGGAATAGGGCCTGTGAACGTGTTTCTGGTGAAGTCCACTTCAGATAAACTAGTATTCACTCCCAAACCTTGAGGCACGATTCCTGTGAACCCATTGTCAAATAAGAAAATTTTTTTCAAGTTCTTTAACCCAGTTATTTCCGGAGGTAGCTCTCCAGAAAGATTGTTTTGGTACACAAGAATATTCTGAAGGCTTTGAATCTTCCAAATACTTAATGCTCTTCCGATCTGTCAAATGGTTGGAAAAAAGTAGCAAGGATTGCAACTCAGTAAGCATACCCAGTGAACTTGGGATTTCACCCTCCAATTGGTTTCCATCTAGCTCCAAATATGTTAAAGATTTGCACTTGCCCAATTCAGCTGGTATTGTCCCCGATAATTGGCTCGCAGAAAGGTAAAGTGTTGTCAGTTTAGTAAGCCGGCCTAAAGAAGAAGGGATTGGACCATTTAATCTGCAGTGAACAGCAGAGAAAACAGATAAATTACTACAGTTTCCCAACCCAGATGGAATAGCACCACGAAATCTGTTTGATGACAAATCCAAAGTATCCATTTTTTCGCATATATCTAAACCCAATGGAATGGTACCTTCCAAGCTGTTGTCCCTCACTTGTAAGTAGACAAGCTGCTCAAGATTGTTCAAACTCAAAGGCAAACGGCCAACCAATGAGTTGGTACTCAAAACAAGTTCTTGCAAGTTGCTGCAGTTTCCTATGGAGGAAGGGATGGTCTCGGACAAGTGATTATTAAACAAGTAAAGAGATAAAAGATTGGTCAAGTTTCCAACAGTTGATGGGATAGAACCACTGAGGTAGTTGTCGTTGAGGTAAATATAACTCAAAAAAGGAATTTGGAACAAGGAATCTGGAATTACACCAGTTAAAAAGTTTTGGAACAAGCTTAAATACTGTAGTCTTTGCAAATTTCCAAGACTTGTGGGGATATCTCCGGTAAAGCTGTTGGTGGAGAGATCCAAATAGTGAAGAAGACAAGGGATGGCAAATTTAACCCGAAAACCCGAACTTGATGGGGATCCGCCCCGAATTCCCCGCCCCGATTGGAAACGGGGCGGGGACGGGGCACAAAGTTGTGCCCCGAATTGCTAACGGGGCGGGGACGGGTTTTGGTTCCCCCGCCCCGACCCCGCCCTGAAACATGTTTTTTTCATTTTTTTTTAAAAAAAAACTTTGTATAACATCATTAGGTCTCAATAAATTATTATTTGTATGAAAATTACTTAATTATTATTTATTAATTAGGTCTCAAACATTATTATTTTAAGAGTCAATTGACACTT
>CAVNYN010270509.1:0-76380 GCA_963692815.1 Nyctanthes arbor-tristis | reverse complement strand
AAAAAAAAAAAAAAATTCCCTTAGCATACAATGACTCTCGTGACAAAAATTTATTTGGGACCACAAGGATGTTTTCTCTACAAGTGGTTTTGCTTGCGAATAATTATTTGTGACGAGAAGGATCTTAGGCCTACAAATGGCTCTTCCTACAAATACTTGTTTTTGACAAAAAGAATCTTTTACCTAAAAATAGCTGTCTCTACAAAAATCTGTTTGTGACAGGAAGGGCCTTTTGCCTACAAATCACTCTCCCTACGAAAAGCGATTTGTGATGGAAAGGGTCTTTTAGCCACAAATGCTTCTCCATACAAAAATTTATTTGTAACAAAAAGAAGCTTTAGCCAACAAATAAGTCTGTATGGAAAGCATTTTGACGACAAATTATATTTGTCTACAAAAGGTTTGTAGGGCTAGAACTTAGCCGACAAAGTTGTTAACTTTGTCGTCTCAACCCTTTCGCTACGATAATTGCCCTACAAACTTAGTTACAAACTTTTTTTTTTGTCTTGAGAGAGTTTTGCCTATAAATTCTTACTTGTCCCGACAAAAAAAATTTTGTGGGAAAAGACAAAAAATCTTGTAGTGATACCCGGCCTTATTAAGACATAAAATATCATACTAAACAGGTAATTAAGTTGATGATGGAATAAAGAAAATCGGTCTGACCTAAGAATGGGTCAGGGAAGGTTATCATAATTTTTACCTGTACCCGGCCTGTTTAATCATTTCTTGTAAAAAAACAAAAATATTTACTAAAAAATTCTAATGGTTTGAAAAATAAAAAGATAGTGAAATTTATCAAGAAAGCTTATTAATTTCAATTGCAATAATAATTTCATCTTATAGACACTCCATGCTTATAATACTATTCATTAAATTAAAAAAATGAAAATAAAAATATATAGATATTTATATCATTTCCCCGCTAACATGTCAATCCTGGAGTTCTAATTGAATAATGACACAAATTTTATTTGGTGCACCACCTTTTTATTGCACTAGAGGGGCTTAATCTTGCTTTATTACTGTGTTTGAATCCTATACTTTTTATTCACATTATTATTACTAGGTTTTCAATAACTAATATACTTGGTTTATAAATGATGATTTATATTTAAATATTATATTAGCATGCTTTAGAATTTAGAACGAATTTTACAATTTTTTTAATTGTTGCTTACTTATTTAAACTTGGCAAAAATGTAAAAGCAATTTAACAACCATATAAAAATACAGTTGAGTGAAAAATATTCTTATAGACATAATATATACTATAGATAGAAAGACAAAGAGAAGGGTTTAGGATTTAATTAAAATAATGCTTAAACTTTGGAGATATCTGACATAATTATAATGTAGTGCACCAAATAAAGACTCCGGTGGGAATATAATTAACCTGAATAATTCAGTTCAATTGGAATTGTGGCATATTCAGGTGTAGTTTGCAATTCAATTAGCACCTCAGAATTCTGGCATTTATTTATTATTATTATTATTATTTGAAAAGTACAATTACTATATGCATTTTAACCGTATTAATGTATATAAATAAATATAAGTACTACTGAAGTGCAAGATAGATATCGCTACAAGAATGAATAAGATGATTCTGGGCACCACCCCTTTCCACAGGTTGACAACTCAAGCAATATATCTGGCTGTGTCCTGCCATTAATAGTACGCTGCAAAATGCAAAAGAAGCTCAAGTTTCTGGGATCATTGTTGCATTTTAATGTAAAATTCGGATTTCAGACATGATGAATGAACACATTAAAGAAACAAGTGCATTACAAGTTAAAAAATCAATATTCTGTCCAAAACTTGTTGAAGATGATGATGATAATAATAACATGAAAAAATTAGCATAAAACAATTATCTTCTACACGTTCTATAATCTGTCTTTACTCTTCATTACACATTCTCCAAAAAAAAATCTATTTCCAGAAAAGAACGCCGCAAAACAAGCCCTCAATAGAAAGGCATATTTCTAACATTCCACGTCACCAAAGTGAAGATTTTTTTTCCCTTTTATATACCGAACTGATGATTTTTGTATATAATGAACAAACCTATATCCTATGATCATATGTTGGATGATGGATGCCTTAAAATTTAAGGAAGGTGCTGATTTTCCAATACAAATGGACTGAATTAAGAAGCTGTCTTTCTCTGTTCCCACTTCAAACCTCTGCGAAAACTACCCAATATGAGACTTTCCAACACAAGCCTAGAAAATTGTGAAAACACAATCATGTTGGCAGCCATTAGGGATGGCTACAAGTCACTATACTTGGTTGTTGTTGTAACAACAACTATATGCAATCTTTCTAATGTAATAAATATAAAACTCAAGTTTTTTTTTTGGTTTTGATGCTAAGTTACAATCACTTGCATTGCTATCGGAAATGGCGTTGTACTCATTCATCTCGCCCGTTGGTTTACTTCTTGTGCTAGTAATATTTTCCTTTTTAATTAGCAATTTAGCTGCCAAACACGGTTCTATGCACCGCCACCACCACGACTACCAGAATCGCCACCCCGGTAAGGCCACATCAAACCAAAAGCTCCAACGAGCCTATATCGCTCTCAAAGCCTGGAAGCGCGTTATATACTCTGATCCATTCAACTTTACTTCAAACTGGGATGGTCCTATGGTGTGCAATTATAATGGTATTTACTGTGCTCCATATCCCAACGACACGAGAATACAAACCGTAGCTGGCATTGACCAAAACCGCGGTGATATAGCTGGTTTCCTACCTGAAGAACTCGGCCTCCTATCTGATCTTACCTTGCTTCATCTGAATACTAATCGCTTCTATGGTATCCTCCCTCAAAGTTTATCAAATCTCTCTTTACTTTATGAGCTTGACCTCGGTAACAACAGATTTGTTGGCCCTTTTCCCTCTGTTGTGCTCTCACTTCCTTCACTAAATTTCCTCGACCTACGCTTCAATGAATTCGAAGGGAAGCTGCCCTCTCAACTCTTTAACAAAAAGCTCGACGCTATATTTGTCAACAGCAATCGCTTCAATTCCGTGATCCCTCCAAACTTAGGCACAAGTTCGGCATCTGTTGTAGTATTCGCTAACAACAAACTCGGAGGATGCATCCCTCCGAGCATAGCCAACCTCGCAAACACCCTCGAAGAATTGCTACTAATAAATACTAGCATCAAAGGTTGTCTACCCCCCGAGGTCGGATATCTCTACAAACTAAGAGTACTTGATGTTAGCTATAACCAAATTGTTGGTACAATCCCATATAGCTTTGCAGGGTTGGCTCACTTGGAGTTACTCAATTTAGGCCACAACAGGATGAGTGGTACTGTGCCGAATGGAGTTTGCTGCTTGCCTAATCTAACCAACTTCGACGTCTCTTACAACTACTTCTGCGAAGAAGACGGCATCTGTAGCAATCTAACATCGAAAGGGAGGATTATTTACGATGATCGTCGCAACTGTTTGCTAAACAAACCTCTGCAGAGGAGCAAGGAGGAGTGTGATGCTGTGTATCAACATCCTATTGATTGCTTCCAGAATTCCTGCCTCCGTTAATACTACTACTAGCATATCACAGAATAATGACTTGTACTGTATATACATAGCGTTGTAAGTTTTATAGGAATATTCAAGCACGAGATGTCTGCTCTTATAACAGTACTAGACAGTGATTCGACATAATATGAACACATCACATTACCTGTCTTGTACCATTTCGACACAAGACGTCTAGTGTTTGAACATTATATGTAAGTTTCTAAGTACTTATTATGTTTTTGTATATTATTAACAAGTCTTTGAAGTTGTGTTTGTGTCAGTTTAATTTAACCACTGTAACTTTAGATGAAAACTAGAGAAAAGTACCAATTTCGGTCTTTTAAGTGAAAAATTAATTAGCTGAACCTTACAAATACACACTGAAATTAGAAAATGGTGTTCATCTTCCACCACATATATTCTGTTTTATTGAAATATTATGTGAGTAATGCTACATATACAGATGAGTATATAAATATATTTACAGATATATGGAGTAAAACTATAACTTTATCCATGTATTTTCTTTTTCTTTAAGTGAATAACATAATGTGAAATTATCATTTCACACCCTTCCATATAAGTACATTAATGGATAAATTTCACAAAAGGTCCACAACCTTTTAAAAATAAGCACAAAAGGTCCATACATAATATTTTTGTCAATTTTTATTGTTCATTTTTTCTATAAAGACAATTTTACCCTTTATTTAAATTTAACAAATAAGAATACAAACTTTAATTATTTATTTTGATCTCTCTATCGCTTTCGCTTTTACACACTTATACATATTCATCTATATATCATTTTCCCATATAACACAAACTGTTCCCATATAACATAAACTATACATACACATTGATTAATATATTATCTTTTTCACTTACTTACCTAATACCACCACCACCACCACTACTAGTGCAGTAGTCATTTTAAGTAATGAACTCTCTGAAATTTAAACCTAAATTTCTCCTTGATAATTGAGATGTCACTGATATTCAAGTCATAAAAAGTAGGACGATTAAAATGTATGAATTTTTCTTGTGAAAAAATTAAAGGTATAAATTATTGGTAAATTTAAAAAGGGAAGACCTCTTTTGTTTCCACTACAACCCCTCTCGTTCCAAATTTTTGCTTCTACATATGGTTAAAAATGGGAGTAAATACCTTTTTATTATTGTTAAAGACAACTTAAGTGGAGGCCTTTCCGCTTGAAAAAATAAATAAAAATAATTGTTGACGTCAAATTCTGACTCTCACTCAATAAACAAAATTTGTTTGCGCGGGAAAACCGTATTTGAATGAGTTTGAATAATAAATGCGAATCGCGGCAACGGAAATGTATCAATGAGATTTTTTGAACAAGAAGTGTGGAGAATTTCTTTAATGGGAGTCGGATCGCCTATTCAGTGTTGTTTATTTCCATTTATAGTATACATTTGCATGGGGGCAATGATTACATGTATTTAATGCCGGACCCATATGAATGGTTTAACGTCAAATCAATCTGAGATTAAGCTTTTGCTTTTTGACTAATGACCATCTAAGCCTTACCTTGAGCAGGTAAACACTACATTTGCATTTAATGTTGCAGTCGCATTAGCCGCATATGATAAGGCTATGCACGTAGGTCTAGAAGCAGCTACTTAGCCGGCATCTCTCTTGAGATCACGACCCAACGGCCGTACGACCTCAAGGGTGTAAGGGGTTGTTTTGGTCACTGAGTAACGCGCGACCTAAAGACCCTTTGGTCGCTAACGGATTCAGGTCGTGCAACCTGGTAAGATCTACCTTTTCCACTCCTGGACCATATGATCATTGACCCCGTGCTGGCTATTGACTTTTATTGACCTAATGACCACAAAATGCCCCTTCAAGGTTGCGGCTCCTAGACTTCAGGGTTAGCGGCCTTGAAAGTCCATTTGTACTTCTTTTTGAGTTTTTTTTGCCGCGTAAAATCAGGCTTTTCGAATTTCAAAAACTTTGAGCCTCGCCTGTTGCGCCGCATGTCACCCATTTAGTGGAATGGTGTATTGTTTGGGAGTCACGGGTTGTAATCATTAATTTTGATTGATGCCCTTTCGTTTCCCAGTTTAATATGCAGCCGTCCCCAACTCTATATATACCCATTTCCTCCTCTGCACTTTTTCATCTTCCTTTTTGTATTTTTTTCTTTTGCGTTCAGTTCCCAACAGAGCCTTTTACCAGATATTTCTAACTTCTTTGAGAAATTAGAGTTTCCAGTGCGTTCTAGGCCTTTTGGTGATTTCACCGGAAAAGTAACAGCTTTTCTGCTTCTCCAGGGGATTTTCTAGGGTTTTAATAGCTTAAAAACTGGTGGGTTGGTGAAATGGAGGGTGGAGGGAGTTCTCAACTAGGTAACGGTGGTGAGGAGGAAGTTAGGGTGGCGGTAGAGTGGTCTACAAACTAGAATAGGGTGGATCTGGAGCCGGAGTCAGAGCCGGAGGTCCAATTTGAGCAGACTGAGGATGAGAGCGAAGAGAAAGAATGGGAGAGTGATGCAGAGGTAGGCTCTAGTGGGCAGCAAGCAGCATTGGTCTGTGAAAAGGACTTGTCGTAGGGGTGCAAACACATCTCTTATGAAGTGTCTGAGAAAGACTTGCACTCGCTGCGACACGCATACTGTGTGCCTAATCGCATGGACTTGTGGGTTCCGTTCGAGGGGGAACGGGCCCATTGTCTACCCAGGAGGTGTGCGGCTGTGAACACTATGATGTTTGAGGCCGGGTTTCATGTTCCTCTTCCACGACTCGAACAAGGTTGCTGAGATATTAGGGGGTTGTGCCTTCACAGATAACTCTAGTAAACTAAAGGACTATAATTGGGGTCCTCGCCCTCTGGCAACATAAGGGTTGGGGATTCCAGAGTCCCAGCGACCTCAATTCTTACTATTTGTTTAAATCCTCACCATCAGGGAAGGGGTGGTTTTATGCTGCTGTGCGGCCTAAGGTTGGGGCCTTACATTAAGAAGATAAATAAACTACTTAAATGTCATCTAGATATTTATAGTAGATAATATTAGAAAAATATATTACAATAATAGGAAAATAAAAAATGAAAAATTCTCCCAAAAAAATGATAATGAGTAAATTTGAAATTCAAAGGCTAAAAAATCTATGAGAATCAGATATAGATTACACCCGAATTGTGTAAAATTTAAATAAAAGATTACATTAAGATATAATTATGAAATAATTAATAAATCTAATAATAAATATTTAACCCCTAAGAACGTGGAGTGTAAATATGATAATAAACAGTATAAAAATACAAAAAAAAACCAAATATGCATGCAAATACGAAGCATGACCTGAAAAAATAGCGTGAGACGTAATTTCCTTTTAAAATAATCATCTTTTCTCTATGTCTCTGCTACCCCACTACCATGACCATGCATTGGAAGAGGGCCCAATCTATGTTCAGTCCATGAGTAGGGCCCATCATATTCTTAAGCCCAATCAACTGAAGCTCGTTGGAGCGACGCCGTACCGGTTTTACCCCTTACCCAAGAGTTTCCTGAAATGAAATTCTTAAAACCCTAATTCTTTATATTATGAAAATTCAAAAACCCTAGCTCAAAAATCTCATTAAACTTAACGCACACAAATTGAATCGGAACTTCATTATACCTGAAATGGCTGGCGGGAGATTCAGGGAGCTATTGAGGAAGTACGGAAAGGTGGCGTTGGGGGTTCATTTTTCAGTCTCCGCCGCCTCAATCACTGGTCTTTACGTCGCAATCAGTAACAATGTTGATGTTGAATCTATGTTCGAAAAGATCGGCTTGCCTAGCATTGGCAAGGAGTCGAAAGAAGACGACATAACTAGGTCGCCGTCACCGGAGACTGTAACGACAACTCTTGACACTCGTTCCACCTCAGACGGTGTCATAATGGAGCAGCAATCGGTGATGAATGAGCAGCAATCGGTGATGAATGATCAGGAGGCGGTGAAGAAGGAGAGGAACCGGACTACTGAGCTTGTGGCTTCTAGTGGTGGGGCACTGGCACTCGCGGTTTTGCTGAACAAGGCTCTGTTACCGGTGCGGGTTCCAATCACCTTCGCACTTACGCCTCCTATTGCAAGGTTTCTTGCCCGTCGGAATATTATCAAGAACAGTGTATGATCTTCCTTGTTAAATTTGTGGTGTTGTTTCTTGGCTATCTGTTACCGCATTGTGTTCTGTTTCTGAAAGGGGATTCAATAAATGCAGAAAGAGATTAAAGAAATATGTGAATTATGTTCGCGTGTTGCGGGCTTGATATATAATTGACATCTATGATTTTTCTGGCTTAGCAAATGGAATGCTTGGGCACGCTTAAATGTGGCAGGGTCGAGAAAGCAATTAAATAAGTTGTTTTTAAGCTCGTCTAAACATCCTCTAGTAGTATTTAGTCTACATGGAAAACGGAAATTTATAATACGCCAACTAGTATTCGCTTGCCAGTGTTGTTTCTTGGCTATCTGTTACCGCATTGTGTTCTGTTTCTGAAAGGGGATTCAATAAATGCAGAAAGAGATTAAAGAAATATGTGAATTATGTTCGCGTGTTGCGGGCTTGATATATAATTGACATCTATGATTTTTCTGGCTTAGCAAATGGAATGCTTGGGCACGCTTAAATGTGGCAGGGTCGAGAAAGCAATTAAATAAGTTGTTTTTAAGCTCGTCTAAACATCCTCTAGTAGTATTTAGTCTACATGGAAAACGGAAATTTATAATACGCCAACTAGTATTCGCTTGCCAGTGTTGTTTCTTGGCTATCTGTTACCGCATTGTGTTCTGTTTCTGAAAGGGGATTCAATAAATGCAGAAAGAGATTAAAGAAATATGTGAATTATGTTCACGTGTTGCGGGCTTGATATATAATTGACATCTATGATTTTTCTGGCTTAGCAAATGGAATGCTTGGGCACGCTTAAATGTGGCAGGGTCGAGAAAGCAATTAAATAAGTTGTTTTTAAGCTCGTCTAAACATCCTCTAGTAGTATTTAGTCTACATGGAAAACGGAAATTTATAATACGCCAACTAGTATTCACTTGCCAGAGCACAAAAGGTAGTCTCATTTTGTGTGTTCTTGATTAATAGCTGTACCCTGCATGATACATTACAGTAGTTACTTTGATTAAGTTGAACTTTTTGGAAATATGCGGAATAGATAGTTTGATGTTGCCATTTAAGGTTGAGCTTTAGAATTTGTGCAGGTAGCAGCATGTGGTAATTTGGGTTCAGTGTAAGATGGCATATAATCTCTCTACATGGCGCATTTGCTATGTTACTCTCGTTCTTAACCCAGAAAAGAATATTTTACCATTCGATTAGGTTGCTTTTCCTGTTGTACAAGGAACAAGGTGCAGATCGTGTGTTTCCAGTTCCATTGTAGATAACCTTTGGATTTTGGTTTTGGAGATATATATCTGAAGATGGTTTCTCTATCTTTTGACTGTAAATGTCCTTTGTTGCGAAACTCGATTTTGTCTCATTTAAAGCCATAGAACCTTGAGAAAGTATATACATGTATTTGTTCAAACCTTGGATGCATTTTGGTAAGTTGGTATATGAAAGTATTTACCATTAATGAAGAAAAAGACTCTTAACGCCAGACTAGTCTTGCCCACCAAAAAGTCATCAACAGTAGTACTATGTAAGAAAAAGATTTCAAAATCTTGTTTTTGTGTGTCTAAATGTGTTGCCTGCCAAACGTGAACTTATGATTTTAGGTAATGTTGTAGTTTGGATGGGTTTGTTGATTGTGGTATGGGTTTGAAGTTGAAGATAATGGTTTCAAAGATGGCCATTAATATTAATTTTTGAATCCGAACAGTTAGCAGTCTGCTGTATCCTAAAATGTCATTTTTTTTCCTGAAATTGTATCCTAAAATGTCTGAATCAAATTTTCTTGCATGATCTTGATCAATGAAGACTGCGTGAGACCTTCAGAAACTTTTGAACCTTGTTCTTGCTGCATTGTATTTATGAAGATTTTTTCTTATGTGAACTCTTTTAAAAGTGATTTGTTGGGAGAATATGTGGTCAAGAAGTAAGGAAAAATTATGAATTTACATTCAAGATTATTTTACTGAGAAATGTGTTATTAAAAATGAGTGTGAAAAAAATGTGTTGAAGGCATAATCATACAAATGCTATGAAAGGATAATTTGTCAGCTATGCATTCTCATTTGTTAGGCATCTGATCTGAGGAATTCTCTTTTAATTTGTTGGCTAAACCAAATTTCTTTCAATTTGTTGGCTATATACCAAATTTGTTTTTTGGCATGGGGTCAAAATATTTTTACGGCATAGTTTCATCTATGGTTGATGACTTGATGTAGATATTGGTGACTAGATGTTTCTATTTGAAATTAGGTTATGTCATTAGTCATTTACAGGAGAAAGGATAATTTTCTAAGATTACTAATCTTGGAGTAAAAATCCAAGTGTAAAATTTTAGTTCTCAAATAATGTTTAGGGTGGGAATTTAGAGGACTGGAAATACGTAAACTCACCTCACCTCACCTCACCTCACCTCACCTCACCTCCCAAAGAAAAGAAAAACTTCACTATTCGCACCATACATTATTTGCTCTTGAAATTAAATAACATAAAATTGAAATGTCTATAATATATAATTTTTTAAATGCCAAGAATACACGCTTCCTTTTTCATTTCTTCTTTATTTGAATTATTTTTGTAATATTTTATGTACATTGTCTAATTGTGTGTAGCAATACATGTTATATTTTGTAAAGTTTGTAACATTTTATGTGTTATACTTTATATATTACATAACATATTTTCGCTCATATCATCCTTGTAACTACTGTTGCCACTATCACTACTGTCGTGAGACTCGTGACTACTTTTAATTTTAGTTTGTGTAACAAGGTTTTTTACACAATATACTTTAATTTGTGTAATATATTATTTTAAACTTTTTAATTTATCTATGTAACAATGTAAGCTGCATAAATTTGTAATTCTTATAATAGTGTATATATTGCACATTATTCAAGGGTTATACCATGCGTAAGGAGATCGTGACTAGTGCATATAGTGTGTTATAGTTTTCTTTACATTCTCTTAAAAATTCCATTCTCTTGTATTTATGTTGGCACTTTATGTAACATTTTATAAATTAATTTAATATTTTATACTACCTCGACTCTACAAAGATAGATAGACCCATTTCCATTTCACAAGGACTAAGAAAATATAATTAAAGTAATAATATTGGAAAGATAAAATTAAATAGTACTTTCTTAATATGCCCTTACATTTATTAAAATATTAAATATTTTACTTTAAATAATTCTATTTTGTTAATAATAATACACATTAAATAGGGGCATATAAGAAAAATAATTTTTCAACTACATTTTCAAAAGAAAAATTGTTTATATTTTTGGACTGACCAAAAAAAAAAAAAAATATATATATATATATGTAGGCCTATTTTTATAGAATGTGCTAGTATTTTGTTTTTTACACGCTGATCGCCCCTATGGCTACTACCACTGTTAACACCATTAAACCCTAGAAAACATTTTTCTAACCCACTCACTTCTCGCTACAATCTTCTCTAGTCGAAATAAAGCACCAAGCAAAAATGCCAATTTGCATCCCTCTAAATGTTTTTCATTTTTAATTTCATTGGAAATCCTCTAACAATATATAAACACGTAGATATAATAAATTTTCTATAGAGTTCATTGGACACTATATATAGTGTCTAATGGAGTATGTGGTAGGATTCCATTAGACACACTAGGGGACTCATCCCCCAATGTGTCTAATGAGATCTTGTCACATAATCGGTTGGACACTATAGAAAAACCGGTAGATATAACGGAATCAACACCGATGGTTTTTATATTTGAATGAGGGAGCGAGTTCTTAAAGATCTGGTGAAGATAGTGGTGAATTGCGAGAGTTAGGAGCTGAGGTCTACAACGTGAATGTGTGGTGAGAGGAAGGGACACATACTAAGAACATCACCAATGGAATATGGTTTGGAAAAGTCACGTCATCTTGAAAAGCTTTTGCTGCCAAAAAAAATCGAAGATATTTAGAATACCTTTGAGATAGAAATAGTATAGGGACGTCTATTCATCCCAGTACATTGTGTTTTTGTATTCTTTCTCATCATCTTCACAAACAAAATGATATATCTTTCTAAGATGTGACAGCATCATATTGGGGTTTGGGGCTCTCTTAGAAAAATTCATAATTAACCACGTATGCCACTAACTTTCTCGAACCACATAACCATTAGGGATAATTTCTTTATTCTTATATTTTTATTTTCTAAGTACGATGCAATTAATGGAATATCATTGGAGATCGTAGAGTTATGTGGAAGAAAAAAATTGTGATTAGGTTGTATCAATTTATTTAAAATAATATATTACCTAAAGATAATAAATAGTTGAAATAATACTTGAAATTGTGTATGAAGCAATGATCGGCATAAATTCAAGAAAGATTTCACATTTATGCCTCGTCTCCAATGCTAGGAATGTGTCCTATTGATACTTTCTCTAAAGGCTACATGTCTAACTAGACATTTATAGACAACTCCAAGTTTTTAAAGCTAACATGTTCATTCAAATCATCAATGGTCTAAAGTTGGCACTAGAACCTAGAAATTGGCCTGTAATTGAGCTCGAAGACTAGTGATGAGGTTCAAGCAATCCGACTTAACTGCACTCCATTAATGGTCGCATGCAAAATTTATCCCCTCAAGCAATGCTATACCCTCTAGCCAGGGGAGGGCATCGGGTTGGCTTCGACCCTAGCTCGAAATCGACCCGACACCCAGTTGGTTATTTCTCAAACCGAGCCAAACCGGCTCAGTCTAGGGACCCGACCTAGAAGGACCCACAATGGGTCGGTTTGGGCCAAGTTGGGTTTCCAGGTTGTGCTTTTTTTAAAGCTTAAAACTCGGCCCAAATTACAAAGCCCAAATGGAAAGAAGGAAAAAAAACACAACAAGACCTAAACCGAGTGTCTGGTGGCTTTTTGCCTTTCCATGTGTATATATATATATATATATATAGAGAGAGAGAGGGGGGGGGAACTTATGTGGGATGGTTTCAAATTTCAATCGGTTCGACGGCATCCAGTTAATGTCTTTACAAGGCATCCCATAATGAAACCATTTTCATCGCGGACAACGGCTCCAAAAGCAAATCCTGCCACCCCTTCTCTAATGCATCATCATATGTCCTGTACATGAGCGAGTCTCCTACTACTGCATCGGTGTGCCTTTCATTGTTATCAGTCATACCCGTTGTAGAATGTTTGAACTATAAGCCAGTTAGGTAAACCATCGTTTGGGCAATGTCAATAAATCATTAAATCGTTCCCATGCCTCAAATATTGACTCTCCATGGCATTCACTGAAAGAGATAATATCACGCCTTATCCTCAACATTCTACCCGATGGGTAGAATTTGATCCAATATTTTTGGGATAAATCTACCCTAGAAGTGATTGAGTTAGCAGGCAATGAATAGTACCAAGATTTTACTTTTCCAGCTACGAGAATGAAAACAACTTCATCTTAATTGCATCCACTAGCACCCTATTAAATTTGAACATATCATAAATCTCTTCGAACTTCGTTAGATGTTCACTTGGATCCTCCCCAGCATAACCATGAAGTTGCACTGCCGATTGGAGAAGTATAATGATTGCTAGATTGATTTCATTATCTTCTGGAATAGCTAGCTGAACCAAGAAAGTCCTATTGTCTCCAACAGCTGGTACTATGTAATCCCTTAGAGGTCGTGGAGTCCGAGTATCAACAACTTGTTGATCTTTTCCGATTTGAGCCATTCTTTCCACAAACTTCTGTTGTTTAAGTATGTTCTCGAAAGTGCATTTATTTCTGGATCAAGTGGATACAAGTCACCGCCACCATATCTTTGCAAGCAAACCTGAAAAAGAGAGAGAAAAATCAAAGTAAAGAAATTCCAAAGTAAAGCGCAAATTGAATGGCGTCAGTACTAAAACTACTAGTTGTTTCACAAGAACGTTGCACAGGAAGATAATATTAGATAATATAAGATATTTAAGAGGAATAAACTTTATTATAAAAAAATAAAGCTATAATCTTATGTCGTTTATATGTGCGTATAGGAAAACAATATATGTGTTTTCGTACTATAAAATCTTAAATTAATGAAGGTTAAAATGGAGTAAAAATCTTAAACGCAAAACCATAATAAGTACAATTCAATTGAATATAATAACTTACTAAATGAACAATAAAAAAATAACCGTATGGAAATAAACATGGTAACTTAACAAAGCAAATAATACACGTTATATCTGATAAACATAACTTAAATTAATAATGAAACATAATACATGTATATTCCTCAAATTGATTAAATTAAAAACAATTAAAAGTGTTTAAATAGACGTCTTAATAGGATTATTATAAACTCCATAAAAGACTGGACTAAATAACCCGAGGAAAAAAAATATTGGCTCAAAATAAAATAGGAAAAACAAAAATAAACACAGTAGATGGATTCAAACGCCCAAAATTCATTATTAGTAGTGGCAACGCGGTCGAAAACAGACATCGTATGCGAAAGTTATGTTCGTTTCTTTGAACGCGAACTATTGAACTTGCCAAAACAAGGAGGAGCTAACGGCAAATGGATTCGAAGTGACCGGCTCAATTACAGAGCCGAGAGTTATGGTAAAAAATAGACGGGAAATTTAATTTTAGAATAAAAAGATAATTATGGAAACATTGATGTTGTTAAATATATCTAATTAATAAAATAAAAGAAAATCTATTAATTATGAAAAAATCAGACGGCAAAAATCTTCAAGAGAAATATTAAATAGTTAAGGTGAGATGTCAGTTTTAGCAAGTGAAAAAAGTGGAAAAAGTAAAAATTGCAACGATTTTACTTTTATGTGTATATAGATTAGGATAGAAATTAAGAATAATAATTAATTTTATCAAAAAATTCCATTAAAAAAAAAGGGCGGGGGAGTTGAAGGGAAATAGATTCAAGGTGACTGGCTCAATTACGGAGCTGAGATTTATAGTAGAAATGGACGGGAAATTTAATTTTGAAATAAGAAAATAATTATGAAAATATTAATATTGTTAAATATATATAATTAATAAATTAAAATAAAATCTATTAATTATGAAAAAATCAAACGGCAAATATCTTCAAGAGAAATATTAAATGGTCAAAATGAGATGCCAGTTTTAACAAGCGAAAAAGAGTAGGAAAAGTAAAAATGACAACGACTCAACTTTTTGTATATATAGATAGATTATGATAGAAATTAGGAATAATAAATAATTTTATCAAAAAATTCTAAGACAAAAAAAAAAGGTGGAGGAGTTGACGGCAAATAGATTCAAAGTGACCGGCTCAATTACATAGCCGAGAGTTATCGTAAAAATGGACGGAAAATTTAATTTTGGAATAAAAAGATAATTATGGAAATATTAATGTTGTTAAATATCTAATTAATAAAATAAAACAAAATCTATTAATTATGAAAAAATCGGATGGCAAAGATCTTCAAGAGAAATATTAAATGGTTAAGATGAGATGCCAGTTTTAGCAAGTGAAAAAAAAAAAGAAAAGATTTTACTTTTATGTATTTATAGATTAGGATAGAAATTAAGAATAATAATTAATTTTATCAAAAAAATCCATACAAAAAAAAAAGAAGAAGGTGGAGGAGTTGACAGCAAATGGATTTGAAGTGACCGGCTCAATAATGGAGCTAAGATTTATGGTAGAAATGGACGGGAAATTTAATTTTGAAATAAGAAGATAATTATGAAAATATGAATATTGTTAAATATATCTAATTAATAAAATAAAATAAAATCTATAAATTATGAAAAATCGAATGGCAAATATCTTCAAGAGAAATACTAAATGGTTAAGATGATATGTCAGTTTTAGCAAGTGAAAAAGAGCGAGAAAAGTAAAAATGACAACGACTCAGCTTTTTTGTATATGTAGATAGATTAGGATAGAGACTAGGAATAATAATTAATTTTATCAAAAAATTCTATGCCAAAAAAAAAAGAAGGTGGAGGAGTTGACGGCAAATGGATTCGAGAATTTAATTTTAGAATAAGAAAATAATTATGGAAATATTAATGTTGTTAAGTATATCTAATTAGTAAAATAAAATCTATTAATTATGAAAAAATCGGACGGTAAAGATCTTCAAAAGAAATATTAAAAGATCAAGATGGGATGCCAGTTTTAACAAGTGAAAAAAAGCGGAAAAGTAAAAATGGCAACGACTCTACTTTTATGTGTGTGTCTGTATATATATATATGTATATATATTAGGGTAGAAATTAAGAATAATAATTAATTTTATCAAAAAATTCCATTAAAAAAAAGAAGGTGGAGGATTTGACGGCAAATGGATTCAAATTGATTGACTCAATTACGGAGCTGAGATTTGTGGTAGAAATGTATGAGAAATTTAATTTTGGAATAAAAAGATAATTATGGAAATATTAATGTTGTTAAATATATCTAATTAATAAAATAAAACAAAATCTATTAATTATGAAAAAATCAGACGGCAAAGATCTTCAAGAGAAATGTTAAATAGTCAAGATGGGATGCTAGTTTTAGTAAGTGAAAAAGAGTGGGAAAAGTAAAATTGAATAATGACTCTGCTTATATATATATATATATATATATAGATTTCCCGACAACTGCACTAAAAACTTGTTACGAAAAGTAATGATGTAAAGTCCACAAGTGCACGGCTCGAACTAGTAATAAAGTAGACAATGAGTTTGAGTTATCATTCACATGAGGATGGGACTATCATTCATATGAGGATCGGACTAAGTACTGAAATTATTAGTTCTCACCTTATTTGAATGATATATTGATTATTTTTTGCTAAGAACAAGAAAGAATATTGAGAAGTAAATAAAATTAAACAAATTAAATATCTATAGCAATTTGGAGGGAATTATATGATAGATATATGTGTTAGGACTAACGATTTCACCATGAACGATCCACATAGTCTTGTGACAATTAGTCTATTTTACTGATCCAATTTCACTAAATTAATCAACTATTTCTCTCGAAGTTAGCTAATCCTATTTAATTAGAGGCCTAATCACTAATAAGTGAACATGTTTTCAGCCTCCTTAAATGCATTTAGCAACAATATTTGTGTGTTCAAATAGATTAATTCGATTTATATAGGTTTCATCGAAATTCAACCTATGGTGATTGCACTAACCACACGTTTATCTCTAAATTTTGCCTTAATTAGTATTCTCATTGCTTAAGCTGTAATCTCTCAAATTCAATATAAGTCCATAAATTCATTTATCAATTGGCCAAAAAATATGAAGACAAAACAACATACCAATAAGAATTTAACACAAAAATTAATTGTATAAATCAAGTATGAAAAACACGATTAGGATTCCATTCGTCCAAACTTAATATCGAAACACAAATTGAAATCAAGTATAAATCAAGTATGAAAAACACAAATTGAAATTAAAGCACATAACTTGGAAAATCAGATCTTGAAGAAGATAAAGAAATCTTACACCAAGCTTCTCCGCCTTGTTTCTTGAACTTGATCCCCGAATCTTCAATGTTTTGTATTTTTTTTCTCTTTCTGGTGACATGTTTCGTCTCATTAATGTGTAACCTCTCCTCCAATTCTAATCGTTCTAAACCTGTTTACAAGTAGCCAAAAGGCCGTGAAAAGTGTCTTAGATTCGTGCCCAAAAAAAAGCCAAATCTAGAGTCCAAAATGGAAAATGAAAAAAATCATGCATACGCATGTATAATTGTGAGGCGCCGCGCAATTCATTTCCGCGTGGCTACACAAAACATATATATCCTCTACATTTTTCAACCGTGTGGCTCAACCGTCCACCCTTGCGCTTGCATAGTTCAACTTAAAAATTTTTGTTCTCTGAACCCTTAATTTCTCCACAGCTTGCGGCTGCATAGCACAACTTCTCGGCCGCAAAAATTTTCAATTCCTTTTTGGTTCTCAAACTCTTTCCTTACTCTTTTTTGGTCCCAAATCTTCGAAATGCTTGCAAAGGCAGCCTAATTTCCTTCAAATCTTTGCAAACTAGGCTCGAGCTCTATCCACTTTGACCCAAATATTAAACATAAATACAAATCAGAATATTTAACTAATGCAAATTATACACTTAGCATTGCCCAGACTCTCACTTCTTTCCCTTGCCTTTCTAACCTTGAAGCCATGCACCATATGGATACTTGTTTGGTTCCACATCCTTGACGTGCTCACAAAATTGTTCACACTCAAAGCTTTGTGGCCAAGGATTCCACAAATATTTTCCTGCCACAGACTAGGGGTTTAGTGACATCAATACAAACCCTATGAAATATATTATTATAGTGGATAAACAATAGAACAATATAATACCACACGTTTAGTATTTTTATGACACCAGGTAGTAGGAACGCATAACGAGCCCGAGTTGAGCCAGCTTGTGACCTGTATTAGACAGGCCAAAGCTTAAGTCAAGGCTCAAAATTGAGGCAAGGCTCGAGCCATGCTGGCAAGACGAGCTCATTCAGCCCACACTGGTCGGCTCATATTTATTGGCTCAACAAGGCTCTTAGAGGAGAAATAACTATTATATTATATTTTGTAGTATTTTCTAAAGAAAACGAAAAATAAACTCAGCTCGTTTACATCCCTACCAGACAAATATTGTGGTATAATATTATTTAGTAATTTGATCTTTGGGGTTGATAATATGCTCACATAAATGACTGATATTATGCCACATCACCGTCTAGTACCATTATAGTGCCAGATATCTGGTGTTGTGCACCTAAGATACGCACCCCAACTTTCTTTTATTGTTCTTGGAAGAGCTCCTCAATGCTGCTTTTGCCTTTTCCTTAAATGAAATTTGTACGTAGAAGTGAACAAGGTATATCCCTGGGACTAGGATGTAAACTTTGGCCAGAGAGGTGTTAGATCATTTCTAAGATAAATAAGAGATTACCATTACAAAATATAGGCAAGGACGACAAATGTTTCTCCCACATCTTCACTTTTATAGATAGTATAGATTAACTAGGATCAGAAAGGCAAAAATTTGGTTAGCCCTAATCCCCATCACTAGTGATATGGAAGGGGGAAAAACAACTGGTTTTTGCAATTTTTCACCTGTGAAGCGGTTCGTTCCATATTGTTGTGTTTAGACTTGGTTTCAACACTTCCACGTCTCAAGCTTTTCTAGATCACTACTAATTTGAGCTATTATACCTATATATACAAGCAACTTTGCTGAAAGAATTAAATTATTATTATGCAATTCAAAGATATAAAAAGGGTAAATTACGCCATTAGTCCCCAACTTTTTAGCATTTACACAATCTTGTTCCCATTATTTTTTCTCACCTCGTGGGTCCCCAATCTTCCATATAATAGTTAAGTTTCACCCTTCTGTTAAGATTCCGTCCATTTTTCCGTTAATACCCTATAAATTGATTATTTTACTCTTATATTTTCAAAAAGTTGAGGACCAAAGTGAAAATTGCCTTAAAATATAAAAAAACTAATAATAGAAAATTGAAATAAAAATAAAAATAAAAATATATATGATTGAAAAAAATATTAAAATAAATGTATTCTTTCCAAACCCACCCCACACAAGATGTATTTGTCATTTGATTGCATTTTAACATGGGTTCGTTTTCCATGTGAAAAGAGTATGAAGGAATTAAGATTTATTTTTAAATATTTATAAGGAAAAATATGATAGATGTTGTAAAAGAAATAGAGAAAAGATGAGAATATCTCAAATATCTGTATTTTCTTATCAAGGCCAGCAGCCTCTATTTATGATACAATTCAGGGATATAATTGTCATTCATAACATCTTGTATTTATACCTATATTTATTTCTACATTTATTTCTATCATTATAATATTTATAACATTTCCCCTTGAATGACCATTCATACAATAACTCCCTCACTAAAAACCTCGTTTGGGGAAAAATCAATAAGAGAAAAACCTACCAAACTCGGAAAAAAGAGTACAGTTAATTTTAGAGTATCAGTATCCTGCCTTAGTAAAACCTTGTCAGGAAAACCCAATGGGACAAAACCTAAACGAAGGAAAAAGAGTACAACAACAATTCCCCCCTGATGTTGATCACTGAAGATCTCTTAGTCGACGCGTGCCAATCTGATGTACTAATTTTCTAAATGTAGATGTTGGTAATGCCTCCATGAATAAGTCAGCCACTTATGACTTGAACGAATCTGTTGAATATCAATGTCGCTACTCTTTTAAAGATCATGTGTGTAGAAGAATTTAGGAGAAATATGCTTTGTCTTATTATCTTTGATTAGCTTCCTTTGAGCTGTGCAATACAAGCTACATTTTCTTCATACAATGTGGTTGGACTTTCCTTTGTTAAGACTAATCCGTAGGATTCGTGGATGTATTGTGTAATATTCCTCAACCATACACATTCTTGACTTGTTTCATAGATTGTAATGATTTGAGAATGATTTGAGGATGTTGCTGTCAAGGTTTGTAAACAAACAGACCTCGAAGATATAGCAATTCCTCTGCGTGTAAATATGTAGCCTGTTTGTGATTTGGCTTTATGTGGATCAGAAAGATAACCATCATCTGCATATCCCAGTAAAGATGATCCAGATTTCTCTGAATAATATAATCACATATCAATGGTGCCTTTCAAATAACGTAAAATGTGATTAACACCATTCTAATGTCTTAAAGTAGATGCAGAGCTATATCTTGTAAGAAGATTTACAGAAAAAGCTATATCTTCTTGAGTGCAATTTGCAAGACAAGTTAATGCACCAATTGCACTTAGATAGGGTACTTCAGGACCAAGTATCTTTTCCTCATCTTCAAGTGGACAAAATGGATCTTTATCATCTTAAACGTTCTAATGACCGTAAGTAATGCCAATGGATGTGCTTTATCCATATTAAAACACTTTAGCATTTTTTTCTATATATGAAGATTGGTGAATGAACATTTCGTCAGGGACATGCTCAATTTGCAAACCAAGACAGAACTTTGTCTTTCCCAAATTTTTCATTTCAAATTCATTTTTCAAGTATTTAACAGTTTCATTGAGCTCTTCATGAGTCTTAATCATATTTAAATCATCAACATAAATTGCTATAATTACAAACTCATTATCTGTTTTCTTTATAAAAACACAAAGGCAAACATCAACATTTTTGTATCCCTCTTTCAATAGATATTCGCTAAGGCGATTGTACTACATTCATCCTGATTGTTTCAAACCATATAAAGATATTTACAATTTGATTAAAAACATTTTACAATTTGATTAAAAACGTACTTTTAGGACATGTATCGCTTGTTTGTGGCACTTTAAATCCGTCAGGTATTTTCATGTATACGTCACTGTCAAGTGAATCATATAGATATGCAGTTACAACATCCATAAGGTGCAGATTAAGCCTTTGTGACACAACCAGACTTATTAAAAATCTAAAATTAATTGTGTCCATTACTAGAGAATATGTTACCTCATAATCAATTCCCGGTCTTTGAGAGAAACCTTGTACTACGAGTCTCGCTTAACCTTTGCCAGAGTTCAAACTATAGGATCGAACACTTTTTGTTTTTCCAAGGAATTTAATTCTACCTATATGGCTTCTTTCAATTTTAGCCAATCATCTCTACTTTGACAGTCTCTAACAAACTATGGTTTAGAATCCTCATTTATTATTTCACGAGCCACACTAAAGGCAAATATATTGTTTACAACGACATTTTCCATTTCCCATAGTTTATAAGATGACGAATAATATATTGAAATCTTATTATTTTCGGACACAGGTAGTTCTTCACGAACTATGTTACTTTTGTTTGATTGATTAATCATTTTTGTCATTGTTTGGTTCTTAACTTGTACCTTTCTTTTTCTAGGTATAGAATCTTTGGAACTAATTTGACGATCACGCTTCTGGCGTACTTTAGATTCATTTGCTACAACCTATCAAAGGTTCGAGATATTTTATAATCGAAGAGGAATCAACCCAACATAAATTCCAAGCCTTCGTTCGGGGACCTATTTTAGTGTGCTGTGGGGGTGAAATAGGTATTTGGACAACACAACCTAAAATTCTTAAATGAGAGACATCATACTCTCGACCAAAAGCAAGTTGCAAGTGGGAATACTGATGATAAGCTGTCGACCTAATATGAACCAATGCTGCAACATGTAATATGGCAGGACCCTATATAGAAGTTGAGAGTTTTGATCTCATAAGTAGTGGTCTAGCAATTAATTGGAGATGTTTAATAAACGACTCTGCTAAACCATCTTGAGTATGGACATGAGTAACTAAATGTTCAACCTCAATTCCAATTGCCATAGAATAATTCTCGACCGCTTGAGATCTAAACTCACCAGCATTATCAAGACGAATTTTCTTGATCAAATAATCAAGGAATTGAGCTATTAATTTTATTATTTGAGCAAGTAGTTTAGCAAATACTGCATTTCTAATATAAAGCAAGCATATGTTGATAGAGTGTGCTAGCAAGGAGTCTAGCAAATACTGAATTTCTAATATAAAAGAAAGAGAGAAAAGATGAGAATATCTCAAATATCTATATTTTTTCTAATCAAGGTCAACAACCTCTATTTATAGATACAATTCAGGGGTATAATGGTCATTCATAACATTTTGTATTTATGCCTGTATTTATTTCTACATTTATTTCTACCTCGATAATATTTATAACAATAGACATTTATTTCTATCATATTTTTATTTTTTATAATTTTATTAATTATGACATTTTGTATTGAATGATATTTCTTCTCTAAAAATTTCATTGTGAGAGCGATTTTAGATTTTCTTATAAAATAAAAATTATGATCTTATAAAAGCCACACCCTATAAGATCATGATTATTGTTTTTCAAGAAAATTTAAATTGTTCCCGCAATGAAATTTTTAGAATAAAAATATCATTCAGTGCAAATTGTCATAATCAATAAAACTATAAAAATAAAATATGTTAGAAATAATTATGTCTATGATATTTTTCCTTCTAAATATTAATTTCGTTAAACTGATCTCTCATGGGAAATGAATCCATGTCAAAATGCAATCAAAGGACAAATAAAGGCTGGGGTGAGGTTAGAAAGAATAAATTTATTTTTATTTTTTAATAATATTTATTTCTAATTTTTTTCGTTGTTGTGGTTTGAATTGTACTATAACGGTTAAGATGCTTGTATTCCTGGCCAAAGGTCTCATATTCAAACCATACACTTGCTTCTCCCTTCGCCTTTATCCCCCTTCTATTAATTATTTTCCTTTTTCAGATTTATATTATCAATTTTTTTTTTAAAGTATATGGTAATTTTCACTTTTGGTCTCCAACCTTTTAAAAAACAAGGGTAAATGGTTTTTTTTTTTTAAGATTTATATTATCGATTTTTTTAAATATAGGGTACTTTTCACTTTTGGTCTCCAACCTTTAAAAAAACAAGGGTAAATGGTTAGTTTATAGGGGTTTAATAGAAAAATGGACGTAACCTCAACAAAAGGACAAAACTCAACTATTATAAGACGGATTGAGGACCCACAAAACGAGAAAAATGGGATGGAGATAAAATTGTGTAAAAGTTGAAAGGTTGAGAACTAATAGTGAAATTTACCCCTTTTTATTTATTCTTTTTTCTTTTCTCCTACTACAAGCTATTATCAATTGACGTTAACCATCGTGCATTGTTTTAAAATCCAGCCAGGAAACTCGACGAACAAGTTGGTGAGGGGGAGGGGAGGTGATGTGATTGAACCGGGCTGCAATGGTCCGATTGAAGATCCAGGTAACATGAAGGTTTTGGGTGACCCGGTGATTCGTCCCATGTCCCAACACTAAGTTCAACAATTTTTTAATTGAAAAGTCAAGCCGTATGAAGTTTAAATTCGCAATTTTTTACTTCCAACATGCCATATAAACAGCCAAACTAATGTGTTCTATATATATTAAAATTATAAATACATTACATAATTTTTATCGTTTCTATTGTTTATTTTCCTACAAAGTTTTTTTAATTTAAATTTAAATTTAAATTTATAAATTAACAATAACTCACCGGTTAAACTGATGATTAGATGACTGTACATTATACTTTGTCACTAAAATTTAGCCGTGCAAAGCACGGGTGAAAAGGTAGTTGCTTGGAAAGAGAGTGTACATTTTCTAAAGCAATAGCAGCTTATGAAGCCACGAAAAGGGCAAGCAATTCATTTCCCGGTGCCAAAATAGAATGGAGCAAAGACAAGCAAGAGAATCTAAATGAAAAGCATGTTCAAACACTTAATACGCGTCAATTGAACAAGTCTTTTTCCATGGCATTCTACTAAATTCACATAAACTGGAACAAAATGAAACCAGAAGATGTGCAAATGCAACTGCAAACTGAACGTCTGAAGAGTAAATAAACTTCAGGTACATGAATCTCATCAACCTGCACTAATAATGAAAGTCAGCTGAGAAATAATGCACATTTGTATGCTAGTTTCTACAAAAACGGGTTGATAAAGGTACAGTTGCTTGTAAATTTCTATTACAAGAAAATATTTTCTGCAGAATACAACAAAAACCGTTCCATTAGTCGATCCTGAAGTGTCAACATAAAGTATTAAGTTCTGTCCATTTTAGAGGGACAAAGACCTAAACACAGGAAAAGTAAAACAATTTCCTCCCACAACTAAGTTGCAAAACTTTCAAGAAACTGCTTGGTTTTCAATTTGTTAGTCAATGAAATTTCAATTTCATAATGTATAAACACCAGATGTATCACTCCAGATCATATATCACCCCAGATAGTCGATGTTGACAGCATAGAGCACGATAACAATCCATCTACTGTTCTGTTGTAAAGAATCTGAAGCCTTTACATAGCAAGTCTCAAAATTTAAAGAGAACCCATGAATCAAAGGGCTGACCTCTTGGGGATCATTAAGAAGCAAATGGTCCTTCAGATCACCGCTACAACTTTTGCAAGTGCAAGAACTCCTTACAGTCGGCTCCAACTTCTTTTAAAGCTGAGAACAGCTTTGGAACAATTTTACTCAGCATCAGCTTAAAACCAACTGAATTTGAATTATCATTGCTACTACTGCTGATGGAAGCATCCTCTCTGAGTGAACCGATCAGGTGCCCCTTCATATAAGCATCACATGCCTTAAGAATATAGTAACCACGTCTTCTGAAGTGCTGGACAACAAGCTCATCAAAGTCCTGCAAAAATTTATGCAGTTAAATTATAAGGAAAACAGTTCATTGCTTTAAAACGTTTCAAAGCCTAACAACTGTTGGAGTTATTGGGAACCTACAATAAGACAAACGGGGAAAAAACCCCAAAAGGGGGAAAAATGGAGAACACCATAGTACATTGAGGGAGAATACTCCCCCCACATGATGGTTAAGACTGTCCACACTCTCAACATAGGTAAAAGGTATAGAGTCTAAATAAGATGTGCCTAGGAAAAACAAAGGATTTCAGTATCCCAAACTCTTGGTGGGAAAATTTTCTATCGGGACAAAGGTAAGACATTTATAGATGCTTCATACAACATAGAATAGATAGCAAACCGATAGCAATTTGAATTTGTCTTATCTTTGATCAAACTATTTAATGTTCAATGAAAATCAAATGTGTTGTAACAAAGAACCCCGCCAAATTCAAATTTCCATGACAGCTATAAGAAAATTATACAGCGGAAACTTAAAAGGTGAAAGAGTGGAACTTGCTTATTATCACCTTTGGAGGTTTCCGCATTAGATACATCATTGTCTTACAGTTCAATAAAAATGTATTTTCATTGTAAGACAACGAATTTTTCTCCCCTTCAGCTGTCCCAATTTGTTTATCATACCCCGCTTCATTGAAATATGGCTTGGAATTTAGCACTAGTCCCTGGAGTGAAACCAGGACTTGAAGAATGCTTGAGGATGAAGGATCCCAGACCTCGTTGCCTCTGCCTGTCCAGGTATTCAAAAGACTAAGGCAGACCTTGCCTTCCTCGTACAAATTAGGATTTATTCGCCACCCTCCAGAATGATAATATGCTGACTGCAAAAATGAGCAATTGAAGACATATTTATATAGAAGTAAAATGTCAGTCTGGATAATGCAGAAATGTTCGATTGCACAAATTGAGCAAGAAAACAGCTAGAAAGAAAGACTTTAAAGAAGAACCAATATAATGTTCTCTTACAGGTGGAACATCCGGGTAGTCTGGTGGGAGGTGAAAATCAAAGAAGAAAAGGCCATCTTGATATGGTGTGCCATAAGCTCCAACTATCACCGCCCTCAAAAGATCCATTCTATCTTCATACACACGCACATATATCCCCTCTGTTCAAAATATTTTTACTTCAGATTGAGAGCCAGTGATATTGATTCAACATTATGAAATCAACTTGGAAACTGAAGTTACTGACTGCATACCGGGCAGATTGTTTTGAAGAATCTCCCAATCTTGTTGAACTTTCCTGAGCCACTTCCTACCAGCACTATTCTGTAAATTATGTTAACCTCAATAAGACAAAAATACCTTGTTACAGAAGTCTAAAATTTGGAAGATTAATGAAAAAATGGATGACCAAAAGTGCAACTGAGAGATGCATAATCTTGTCCAAATTCTTTCACTTTTCTTTCAGGGGTAGGGGGTGGTGCTGTAACAAAAGCAAACTAACCTGTCCCTGTGTACCCAGAAAATAATGATCACGAGGATCTCTAACAATATCAAAGCCTTTGAACATAGAAATGTTCTCATCACACGAAGCTGGAGCTGCTCCTAATGGTTTCAAGTTACAAAGAGCTTCAGCAATTTCTAATAAATCTTGGGCCTTTGATACATCGTTGATCTCCCCCTTGCTATTAGTAGGTAAGTTTGTGAGACGAATATCACCATCACTAGGTTTCTGGGAGCTTGATTCAGTGTTTGAATCTTTTTTTATTGAGGATCCCTCAGATTGAAGTTCATCTTCGCTTCTGGAATCCAAATCCATTAGATCCGCGTGCTTACGTCCCCTTGAAAATATTCCGGACGCAATTCTAGTCACAAACCCAAGTGCAGCCAGGGGAATTGAGAGAGCTCCATTCTTTCCAGAATTTTCTGCAACAGTGTTGCTCTCTTCAGATTCCAGTCTGATGTCACTTGCATTGTCTGTGCTGAGGTCCTAAATACCAATTAGCATGTACAGCGTATGAGGAAAAAAAGGGGGCCAAAAAAAAAAGGAACAAAATATGTTATGTAGAAAAAACATTATAGGAGATTAATTCCCAGCTTCTATCAACAGCATCCGCAGTAAGGGCAAAAATGATCAAATTACACAAGACAAATAGTCATTTGCTTGCTGGGCTTTGATATAAAATGCATTTATACACATCGTATAAAAATATTGACAGTGCCAACAGGAGTATAAAGTGGCAGAAACAACAGTTTTTACATTAATATTTAATAAGTTAGTAAAGCCCCACTCTGGTTAAAAACAGGAACAGGAATACAAAAACAGTTTAGACGGACAGCATTCTCCCATTTTAATCAAGAGGGTTCTTCGAAGAAAAAATAAAAAGAGGACTTATGCAAAATGAGGTTCTTCTACAAATCAAATCTTTAATTCCTCCGTTTGAACTTAAAATCGAAAATACAACCCGCCCATAGCGCAGTCTCAGAAAAAAGTAATCCCATTTTATGAATTGTATTTTAGTGGGTTTTGGGAGATGCTGTAATTTTCTGTTAGCCGAGGAACTAATATGGGGAGAAACGCTTCTCTTGGTGATGATGTAGGGAGGTTGGGGTGCATGGAAGATTGTATTAGGTATTGACTATCAAATTAGAACTGAACACTTGGATTAATTTAACTAGAGGGCGGATGTCATTTGTTAAAAATCTTTATCATAAATATTGGTTCAGGGGAACAGTGCCTCTCCATTTCTACTCCAAATCTGTGAATGAATTGCATGGACCATTCCCTCCTCCTTACAATTATCATCATAACCCTAATCTCCTAAAATAACTAACAATTCCACTGAAAGGAAAAGTCTCCTGTACTCTAGTTTTCTAATCAATAACTGCATTCAATTGGTCCATTACCCAATCACATTTGAGTCGTAAAATATCAGGGGCTTATTAGCTATCTAGCATGAGATACAGATAAGCACACCAAAGCTATTCAAGCTCAATAAGAGCTCCTTCAGTATTGTGCATACCAAAATGACAAGTAGAAGTAGAAACAATTGATCTTTCAAGAAATCAAGGGACGACCAAACAGCCTATTTTCCGCTAAAGAGAAGCCAACACATAAGAAATCCCATTGCTAGGTAGCGGATATATATAATAAGAAGCATTAAAACAGGTTATTCGTAGGGTTGGTGAATTATTGTAGATCCATCCAGCAGAGGAACATGATAATTTGTTATCCGGTTCGAGTAATACTCAGAACAATAAAATGAATCCATAGAAAATATAGTTGCATTTATTAAAGAATAAATTTAGTATCAATCCAAAGCCACAAAAAGGTCAGTGTTAAGGATTTTCCAAAGAAGAGTAACGGTTAAACTCTGAAGCTAAAGCAAATTTTAACGGGCATGGAAAACATGTTCCAGCAGCCACTTACCTGCTTAATATTCTCAACAGTCTCTGTATCATCATCCTCAACAGTTTCCCAGCTAGCCGCGTCATCATTAACTTCGCTTCCAGTTGCAATAGAATCATCGTCATCACGACCAACAACATAAATGGCCTGTGGCCCTACCTGATATCCACAAAGAAACTCAGTCCATCTCCACAACCTATCTTCATATGTAAAATCAATATGAGTTCAGATGCAATGAATGTCATACAAAGTATAGAATAATGCTAATTATCACAATCACCATCACGTGGCAGTGTGTTTTTGTTAAATGATAAGTGCAATTAAACATGAGGACATGTGATTTATTAAATTGGACATATCATTTAATACCACCTAATAATGGTTATGATCACCACTAGTGATAAATAGCATTAATCGAAAGTATAGGAACTCTGCAGTAGCTAGTATCACAAAGATTCGATTTTGTTCTTCTAATTCTCTACGCCCAAATGATAAAACTAGAAACTTCGACCAGTAAAGTAGACAAGTAATTAAACACTAGGGTGGTGAAGATGAATATCATACAAAACAAAGAGAAAAAAACTTTAGAGCTATCTCGCAAACAAAAATGAGTAACAAGGATCTTCCAGTGAAAAACAGAGTAAAATAGGAAATTTCAAGTTAAAAAAGTGCAATTATATTTTAATTCTTAAAAGCCTGAAGGTAAACATACCATTGATACCATCCCATCAGCCCAAGTAACTTCGATGTCACCATCTTTTAGCCCAGTGATGTTCCCAACCCAAGAGAGGTCTGAAAATTCACTAGGTTCGTCATTAGCAGAGGAGCTCCCTACCTTCTTACTTGAGGAACGCCTTTTCTTATCTTGTGCAGACTCGTTTGAAATAATCTGGTTTGGTTCTTCAACAGACTCCATTGAAGAATCCACTTTGTCTGGCACAGAAACGGGCGATAACCGAACAACTACATCTCCATAACAATAGTCATAGTCAGGATGCCCTTCTAGCTCATAAACACTTACCATTTCCTCTTTATCAAATTCTCTGGGGTCCTCTGCCCGTGAAACGGGCTTTAACCACCTAACACAAGCTGTCCTCTCTTTGGCATTGACACTTCTCACTACCCCAACACGTCTTATCTCAACAGAATCATCACTGTCATTAGCAGCCTTCTCCACTACGTACTGTTCCGCTACAAATTCATGATCACCTGGACTATCAATAGGAATCAAAGATGTTGAGTCCAGACCCCGCTTTATCGTTCCATCCTGCCAGGCAACATCTACTTTCGTCTTGGTATTGACGATCAAAAAGGCCCTTTCAAAATTTTCTATTTTCTTCCGGGCTTTCTTGTCCCTCCTGATCACAACTTTACGGATCTTTTTACGCTGAAGGGGACAAGTCTCATGCGCCCCTTCCTTTGTAACTGACACTGAACTATTGCATATAATTGATTCTTCACGGGCATTATTCTCTAAGTTTTGGCTGTTTTCAACTGAGGAAGTTTCTTCATTATTTTCCATTGATTTACTGATTCCATGTGTTTCCTCCGAGTTCACCAATTCTACATCTGACTCATCGTCTGTTTCAGCAGATTCTGGTTCATCTTTAACAGCACTGGATGTCTCCAACTTTGATGATCCCTTGTCCAGGCATGCAGAGGATGATGCAAGCGATGATGGAAGAAGGCACCAATCGCCCAACTGCCAATTTGCATGGGCAAAACAAGATAATAATTTTAAGTTCCTGGGACTCTGCTCTTCAGCTGGGATGGTAGCAGACTCAGGTCCATACCCAGCAGATGCAATCCAATAAGTATACACAGTTCCAATGCTAACTTTAGTTATCATCCCCTCCAGCCGGTTAGCTTTCCACGAGCCAGAAAGCCACCTACAATTCTTGAAAACTGAGGAGGAGCTTGCCTTAACACGCTGGCCCGGATAATATGGGAAGTGTCCGTCGTCAAGAACCCTCTTACCAACAGGTTTCAAACGGACTGTATCAGCTTTGACAACCTTACACACAGAGCCATCATCAAACAAAACCGTTACATTGTCCAAAACATCATCAACCCTACCTAGCCAGGGTCCAAGGACTACATAATCACCAGCAGTAAAATCCTTTATGCGTCTCAGGTTTCTGGATGATATGTCTTTTAAAATAGATCCATCATGAGCTAATAAATCAACAGAGATATCAACATCAACCACAATACCTATTTGACCAGTTGGGTCAGAGGCAGCAGCAACATAATCACCATGTAAAAAACCTCGATCAACAACGGTCACACTAGTTGTAGTTTCTGTTGTTTCAGACTCATACATCCAGAGAACTCTAACTTGATCAGCAGAAAGAGGACAGGTCTTACTGCTATTATTGTCAATAACTTCATCAGCACTCTCATCAAAATTTCCATTATTCGCATCCTCTTCCTCATTAGAACCAACTTCGTCATCATCATCTTCGTCCTCCTCCTCATCTTCATCATCAGTTATGCTGCTATCTGAATCTGAGTCACCAGCAACTTCTGTCACTATACCTATCTTATTACCAGTTTTGTTTCTTACAACATCTTGCCTATAAATATAGGAGGTATTCTGCAAGTTCTTGAGAATCCTGCTGGGATCATTTTCATAAGTCATCCTTGGATCAGAATTGGGTCCATTCGATGAAGGATCCCCTACTGTTTTATTGTCATTGTTGGCAGCAGCTGTGGTAGATTTGTTAAAATTAGAAATATCGCAATGCTGTCCAGATTCCATCTATAAATGCACAAAAAGCCAACTTAGAAAATCATTAAAAACCTTAACAACTTTATTGTACACGATTAAAACATCTATATATTTAATAGTTAGGTAGCAAAATAAACATGGTTCATTGCCATGTATGAAGCTCAACTGTGCCTCAAAATTTATGCAGTTTCAACTATCTAACCACTCATAAAATGAAAATCCTAATTACGCAAGATTTCCAAACCAACTTACTTTAAGTCAAATGAATTTAATGGTTCTTATCATCTCCATACACATCGATTAGCCTCCCACACCCGTTCCAAAGAAAGTATACTGAACACCAAATGGCAATAGTAAACATCAATGGTTCCCCATATTTGATATTGATATAATAGGACTTGGACTATAATTGTTAACATCAAATGGCAATAGAATCAACTATCAACAGTTTGCAATATGTGGCATCAATATAATTGGACGTGGGCTGTTACTGTTATTATGATTTCCAATCTCATTTCCCATTCTGGAGTGGTCAGCACGTATGGAAAAATTATTTCGTAGACATAAGGTTCTCATTGAGGAGAAAAGAAAATTCATTCTAAAATACCTAAATAGAAGACGATTGACTCAGGGTGAGGACAGAAAGAAAAGGGGGAAAAATAAGTCCACAATAATCTAAATTGCTTCGACATACGAGTACAGTTGTAGTGTGCATGCCATGATGTCCAACTACCATTCATGTAAACAAGTGACACATTCACAGTATGGTTCAATAATGCCCAAGATCTTTTATATTCATGGACTGCAAGTTTTCATGTATAGAGAGGCGTATAACTTGAATAATTATTATATATAATTCATTTATTTGAGGAAAGAAAAATAAGAATTCATCTAGAATCCTATTCATGCATTTGCCTTCATCAATCATTGATACAAGAGTAATGCTATCTAGCACTAGTCTAGGACTCTAGGTTACATCTAAGAGGCATTAATTGATGGGTCTCGTTCAAAGAAACCAGCCATTTAAAGCCACCCATGATGGTGTTATAACACCAATAGTGACTTAGCATTATTCTTGATACAAAGATTTGTAGACTCTCAGCCTAGATGGTGATGAGTGGACCTAATCTTGTGGTCATGTGATCAAACCCCCAATATATATTTCATTTCTCCTAAAGTCTTTCTTTCATACCGGACATGTCCTGTAATCAGAAGTTATACAAAGTTAATGGTTCAGATTAAGAAGGTTCAAAGAAAGAAAATTGGAAACAAAGTATGAAACCAAAATAAACACCTAAATAAGCTCAAAATTTATCAGAGAAAATGATAGCCTCTTCAAATTTGAAACGCAATAGGAAGCCAAACAGGGCACCGTGTAATTCATTGAAACAAGACCAAATATTTTTTTCTGGATTCAAGAAAAAACAGCTGCAGTACCCGTCTACTGGGGTGCAATATAACCAATTGTCCTTTACGAATGTTAACTTGTTGATAAGTATTAAAATGTTAACTGTTGATAGGTCTTAAAATGCACAGATTAGGATTTGGTGCCAAAATGTTAAAAGGAACCAGTGAATTTTGTATTTAGTTTCATGATTCTCAATCTTGGATGCCCATGTCATGTTGTCAAAAAGGCTAAAGAGAGATAATTTCACCTAATGAACTTCTCTTTTAATCAACAAATGTTAGAATAATAGAATTTAGAATGATAGAAAACTCATAACAAGATTCACATTTCAACTAATGAACTTCTCTTTTAATCAACAAATGTTAGAATAATAGAATTTAGAATAATAGAAAACTCATAACAAGATTCACATTTCACCAAGATAACAAAACCACTCGAAATATAAGTATAACAAACTTTCCCACAAAAGAAATACCGCCAGCCAGCTATTTCATCCTATTCAATGAATGAAAGCTTCTGAATTTGAAAACAAAAATAGTGTGCAGGGCTTCTAGAAAGTTCTCCAAACAATGAAAACACAATTAGCCTGAATCAGTTGAGTTCACTGAATTCTATAGTAAAATACTTTCAACTCAAACTTGTTTTAACCATTATTTCTATCATATAACCCAAATGAAAAGTTAGAAACACCCAATAAATAACAAATCAATCGAGCAAACAAGAAAAATAGAACAGAATGAAAAATAAACCCCTATGCCAGCTAAAAACCTATGGCCCATCCGAACTGGTTACAGCTAAAAGAGGAGCTAAATTCTCACCTTAGCTAAAAAAATCACAAAAACGAGATCAAATCAATTCTCCTCATGTCAATTCGAATGCCTCCACAACTCATTAAAAATTACAGGATAGTCCCAAACAACAACAGAAAAGCTCACCGATACAATGAATATACATAAAACATATATATATTTATCCCATATATGTACCTCTGAAATCGGGAAGCGCTTAAACGGAGAGAGAATCGAGATTCCGAGCGAAAGATTATTGAATGATTACGTATCGGTGATCTTGAAACAAAATTTTTAAATTTTTCATTTTTCTGCTCTTATTTGAAATAAAGGAAAAAGGTTATGGGGATATCAGGCATGGAGTACTATAGGCTATATAGGTGTGAGGTTAGGGGCATTGTCGTCATTACGTGCCGTAGAAGTGTTTTCTGGTGCGTACCTGCGTTTGGAAAGATTCTCACTCTACTTCCTAAATCCTAGATTAACATTCGAAAGAAAATATTACTACTATATATATTAATCTATATATGATTAATTAATTAATTAAATGAATGGAAGGAGCATACAGTATAATTTTACCGCAGTTTTCCCCCCTCTTTCCTATTAGCTCGGATAATGTGGTTTTTTTGTTTCCAAAAGTAGTGGCTGGTGCGGTAAATGTTATTTTAGCTTTTTTTTTTCATAATTTCATTTTTTGGGTCTTTTTTGGTTTTTTCCTAATTTCTTCTCTTTTCAATTATTGTTATACAAGTTTCCAATTAAGGCAAGCTCCCCACCCCCACCCTCCTCTAACAAATCCAATCAGATTAAGTTTCTCCTCAAAATTTTTGAGTTATCCTATCTTTATAATTCTATCAATTTTTAAAACGATTTGGCTATACTTTAATGGGTAAAAGGTACATCCATGCTCAAGCTATTGTTGCCTTCAATTTGGGGACAGAGATTTCCTTTCATCGCGACATCATGTTTATAGATTTTATGGGCAGTGGCCAATGAAAGTAAATTTTTCAAAGAAATGTGATGAAGCGCAATTTTGTGGAAAATTTAGATGGGATGTTAGGAAAAAAGGAAAAAGAAGGACAGGGAAATTATATATATCATTGTTGTAATAATAAATAAGAAGTAGACTTGAAGTGGGTTGCAAAAATAATTATCATTTAGATATTTAGATGAGCAGGATCATGATATTGTATATGTAAGCTTGTGTTTCCTTATTGTGTTTCACAAATTTATAGAAATTTTATAATAATTTCGGAGTTGCATATTGTTGACGAGACTACTTTTTTCTTTTCTTTTTTTTTTTAATAAAGAGGAGAATCTCATTCCTCTTCTATTTTACATTATGTGCCTACATGGTTAGTGAAGGTACTCACTGCTAATCTAACAGTTCATTGAATAATGAAGTTTGATCTTTCCCCTTCAATTAAAAAAAAAAAAGCCCTAATAAGGGGTGGAGGGGAAGTACACATTAGATTCGAACTCGGAACCCCAAATAAGGAGTTGAACTTTTAACCACTAGATCAACCCCTTAATTACAAGTTTATTTACTTTTTTGTAAAGTATGAAAAATTATTGAAATCTAAATTTTTCAAATAATTTTTTTCATTATACCCTTAGTTATGAGAATATAATAGTTATTATGACACATAATAAATAAGGCTATTTTCGTAAAAAAGATAAGTAATAATTTCTCAAATAAGAAATACGTCTATATATTTGAGACATTCGAAAAAGGAAAATAAGTCTATATAATCGGGACAGGAGAGTATTTAACAAAATTTTTCTAGCATTTAGACCAAATGTGATATCTTAAGTAGTAACAAATACTTTTATCAAGACAAAGTCCTGGGTTCAAGTCTATACGAATGCCCCTACCCAAAGTTCCCCTCATTGTGTTTAAAAAATTAAAAAAAAAAAATCTAGCGCTTGACACCTCCCGAAAGTACCATATAGTTACTAATTTATTTAAATTTGATCTTTAATATGATAAACTCATTTCTTATTGATACATAACGAATATATTATTTTGAATCTTGTGTTCAACATGTCTTTGCGAACAATTGATCTAAATTTTTAACCAAGTGTTTAGTGTGCAAAATTTTCATAAGTAGTAATATTTATTGATAGACAGTTTTAATAAGATATAAGATATAAATTCAATAGGCTAAATAATATTAATAATGAATTGTCAGATACCCTTGGCCCACGAACTGTGGAAATCCAGTAGATTATAATAGGTCTGTGGTACTTGAGAAAAAATTCAGGTACTCCGGACCCTCCAAGCCAATAAGGCACTCACACGTGGTCGTTAGACTCTAGTTTTGGGACTTTTAAACCCATGTGTGAGTTGTTGATTGATCTGAAATATCATATTACGATACTTCTGAAATACCGGATATTTTCTTGTAGTACTTGATACTACTACCTGCATTTCAAATATATAGTATTGTTTTTCATTTTTGTCTGTCCTAAATATATAGACTTATTTCTTTATTGAGAATACTAATTTACCACTAATTAATACTTTTTAAGGGGGTGCTCTTATGTAATACTTCATCTTTTCTATAGAAAATACTTCCTTACTATAACAAAGAGAACCAATCTCACATGGTGCTGATTTGGAAAAAAATAAGGGCCATCAATAATTAAGAAAAAAATAATTCCCCTTAAAAGAGCCGGCCCCACCCCCAAAAATTAAACCCATATGAGCATACTCCCCTCTCAAAAATCAAGAGTTGCGAAGCTCCTCCCCCAAAACCCCATGTGGCCTCCGCCGTCCAACTACCACTGGAGCTCCACTACCACCGTTCCAACTGCCATAGCTGCCACCACAAAATTCCCTTCTCCCTGCTTCTGAGGCAATTTGACATTTACCAATACCTACAACTTGTTAAAACTGCTCCTCAATTTCTGACACGTACTTTAATAGTCCGCAGGTCCAACTACCACTGAAGCTCCACTACTACCGTTCCAACTGCCATAGCTGCCACCACAAAATTCCCTTCACCATGCTTCTGAGGCAATTTGACATTTACCAATACCTATCTAACCTGTTAAAGCTGATCCTCAATATCTGACACGTACTTTAATAGTCCGCAGGTTTGCCACTAGTAGAGAACTAAACACAGATCCAAAGGAAGAACCGGATTCCAATATTGGAGAATCAGGGACTGAATGCACATTATGATTAATTGCATTTGTGTGTTCATATTTCCATCATTCTTTGATGAATCTATTTGGGATTCCACATATTTCCTTGTATTTGTCATCTTATTAATAGAGTTGTCATCAAACCCAAGAAGTGAATTGAACGAAAAGGATTCTGGAAACCCACAATCCTTTGCAGCTATAGGCATGTTAATATCCATCCCATTCAACATATTCAAAAACGAGTCGTCTGATTTGGTAGACGTAGTTTCAACCAGAAGCTTGTATAACTTTGATGTTAACAACAAAATAAATAGTTATTTATTGATTACTTGGATTAATCATGGTATTTTATTAATTTTGAAATTGATTAATTAATTTATTTCTTGATTGGTTCGTTCTTATTTTCTAGAATGTTTAGACGCCTATTGTCAGTTACCACAAATCTAGAAATTGATGTGTTCGTTAATATTAGATATTGATGAATGTTCGTGGATGATTATGGACTCAAATGATGTGATTGGTTGAATGTATGGTTAATTATTTTATATAATTCTTGTTGAAGCCTCAGAGCCGACTATTTAATTCGGTTGGCCCTGCGAGCCTATTATTTGATTTTGGGCCTAAAAACCAATTGTTCTGAATTTTATTTTAGGCCTATGTGTCTAATTTTCGGCGGATGTGTCAACTAATATAGGATACATGTTGGATATGGACCACAAGAAGACAACGAGTACAAAATACATGTTGGAGTAGGAAATGGAGATCGTTGTGTTTGGCATTCGATGATTGAATGTAATGTCCCATAAGAATTGACCAATTAGTCTTCTTCTTGGCTCGAGAAGACTAAGTAGATATAGTCCA
Source organism: Nyctanthes arbor-tristis (assembly GCA_963692815.1). Taxonomy (NCBI): domain Eukaryota; kingdom Viridiplantae; phylum Streptophyta; class Magnoliopsida; order Lamiales; family Oleaceae; genus Nyctanthes; species Nyctanthes arbor-tristis. The sequence goes on along the minus strand of CAVNYN010270509.1, from coordinate 39,184 downwards.
TGATTATCCACCCATATTTATTATGTATTGATGATGGTATGTGTGGTGATGTTAGTATAATACATAATTGTGATGTGATGAGATCGATCCCCTATAAAATATTAATTTTGTATTAATTGTTAATACATGTCTTCCATTATTATAGTGAAAAACTAGAGTTCACTATCGATGTTAGCTTGTTGAGTAACTCAAGCTGCTTGTTCGTGAATATGTTTATCACTATGAAACATATGATGTTTCTAAACAGTGCGTTGAATTTAACTAAAAGTTTTATTTCTTGTTGAGTGACTCAAGAAAATAAGATTTTAGAGGCATTTCAAGTAAATACATAAAATGTATGTGATAATTATTTATCTACTTGATGATCTAGGAGTCACATGGAGATGTGATTGATAAAGTGTCTACTTGAATGTTTTATTAGGGCTTGTTGAGTAACTCAATGTTTTAGTAACACAGACAGGGTCCTAGCCCGCTAAAAAAATGAAAAGATTTCATTAGTTAATGGTAAGAGGATCATTAGTCAGTGGGAGTACAATTAATTTAATAAAAGTCCATGTTAAATTAATTTATTGTATTCATTGATTGTTCTATATTTTGTCATTTCAGTTTATTGAATCATGAGTAACCACATTAATTTAAGAGGCATACTTGATGCCAACAAGCTCATCGCGCAACATTTTCTAGACTGGCATCACAATTTGAGAATAGTCCTCAGACATGAAAAAATTGCATATGTTCTTGAGCACCGATACCAGAAATTCCTAATGAGAGAGCTACCCTGGAACATGTGGATGTATACAATCATCATATGGATGATGATAATGTTGCAACATGTGTGATGCGTGCAGCTATGTCACCTGAGTTGCAAAACCAACACGAGGATAGAGATGCTTATACAAGAGTTGTATGATGAACAATCTCGCACTGAAAGATATGAAACATCCAAAAAGCTATACAAGGTTTTGATGGCACAAGGTTCTTCAGGTAATGCTCATTTACTCAAGATGATTGGCTACATTGAAAAATTAGGCCAATTAGGTGTTGCCATAAACCATGAACTAAGTATTGACTTGGTTCTTCAGTCACTACGTGATAGCTATTTGTAGTTTATTATGAACTTCAATATGAATAAGATTCAATGTATCCTCTCTGAGCTGTTAAATATGTTGAAGACTGTTGAGCCCAATGTAAACAAAGTACAGGGGCAAGTCTTGGCTATTGACTCCTCAAAGGGTACTAAGAGCAAGTCTAAAAAGACTTTTAAAAAGGGTTCCAAAAGAGCCAAAGGCAATGGGAAAACCGTTAAACATGACAAGAACAAATCTCAAACCGATGCCACATACTACCATTGTCGAGGCAAAGGGCATTGGAGGAGGAATTGCAAGGCTTACCGTGCTACCATGGGGAGGGGAGGAAGTCTGTTGAGACTTCTACTTCAGGTAATTATTTTATTGAGATTAATATGACTATTTCTTCAACTTCTTGGGTATTATATATCGGATGTGAATCTCATATTTGTACAAATATACACAGGCTAAAGAATAATAGACCGTTGCAAAAGGGTAAAGTGGACCTACATGTTGGGAATGGAGCAAAAGTTACTGCCTTAGTCATAGGAATATATTATTTATCATTTCCTTTGGGCCTTTTTTTGGAATTAAAAGACTACTATTATGTTCCCACTATTACCAAAAACATTATTTCCAGTTCATCTTTGGGCATAGATGGTTTTTTTCGTTAATATTAAGAATAAACATTGTTCTTTATATCTTAATAATATGTTTTATGGTTGTGTTTAGTGGCATTTATATTCTAGACTAGACTTGGAGCATCCTATAATGAGTATAAAATGCAAAAGGTCTACAATTGATAATTGTATTAATAACTCATACATTTGGCATTATAGACTTGGTCATATAAATGGAGAATATATACAAAGTTACATATAAATGGATACTTGAACTCAAATAATTATGAATTATTTGATAGATGTGAATCATGCTTCCTAGGCAAGATGACCAAATCTCCATCTACTGGAAAAGGAGAAAGAGTTGCAGACTTGCTAGCACTCGTACATACAGATATATATATATATATAGGCCAATATCTATTAATGCTAGATGGGACTTTTCCTACTTCATCACATTTATTGATGACCATTCTAGATATAATTTTGTATACATTATGAAGTTTAAACACGAAGCTCTTGAAAAGTTAAAGGAATTCAAGCAAGAGGTGGAAAAGCAAACTAGAAAAAGTATTCTAACAATGAGATATGATCAAGGTAGAGAATATTTGAAGGGTAAGTTTTTAAATTATCTAAAAGCGAATGGGATTCTCTCGTAATCATGGGCAAAGCCAGTCTTAGACTAGTACGGTCCATGGACTGTACTGAACTCTCCACGGTCCAACGGTCCAATAAAATTTGGGCTTAACCTCATTGGAGCTCTAGCCCAAGCACACATGGAACCCAATTTCATTTTAATTTTAAGCCCAACTAAATGCCATTAAGTCCAGCCTTTATACCAAGTCAAGTTCAACTAAAAGCCATTAGGCCTATCATATTTTATAGAATACCTTAGAGTTCTCAATCTTAACAAATCAATGTGGGATAGTAGCTCCTTTATAGATCACTTTTGAGAGTCCTTAAGTGACATGGGATCCAAAAACAGTGCTTATTATTGATTGACATTGGAGTCCTCAATAGTTTTACCCTTAAAATTATCCTTGAGTTCATTTATGGAGAGGTAGATGAGGAATTGGTGGAGAGATGGGCAAGTTTTTGCTTTGAGATGTAAGTTTTTTCTTTGAGATAGACAAAGCAAACGTCGGCAAACTAGCGGTGCTTTCTGCAAGGACCATTGGCTTTTTTCCCCTAATTTTTTATGCTTTGGTCATCAAGTTTTCATCATAGTCTTAGAGTATGAAAATCCATAAGGAAAAAATTTTGACCGCACTAAACATATTTCCTAGCTAGGCCACTGCTCGTAATGGACTCTACCACATACACTACAGTAAAATGGTGCGTCTGAAAGGAGAAATCACACACTATTATATATTGTGCGACCAATGATGAGCCATGTAGTTCTCCCAAAATCATTTTGGGAATATGCAATCAATACTGCTTGTTATACACTGATTTGTGTCCCATCTAAGTCAGTTGATAAAACTCCACATGAGTTATAAACTGGTAAAAGACCAAAGTTGTCATATTTAAAGCTTTGGGCTATGCCGCTTATGTGAAGTGTATTGAATCAGATAAGCTTAATACTAAATATGATAAATGCTTCTTTGTAGGATATCCAACGGAAACTATTAGATACTACTTTTACAATCCTGACACCATGAAAGTCATTGTGTCAAGACAAGCTGTATTATTATAAAAAGAGTTTATTCTAAGAGGAAATTGTGGGAGTAAAGTAGATCCTGAACATGTTCAAGAAACTACAGAAGAAGTTAACCGATTATATGAGCCAAGAGTTGAGCCTTTATTAGATGAGACAGAAACTAGTAATAGGGAAACAACAGTTCCTAAGGACACACTAGCTCTGACTCATAAGTCAAGTAGAGTTACTTAGCCTCCTTAATGATATGATCTTATGATCACCAATGATACATTATTAATTGGGGACGATGAACCTACTACTTACGTAGAGACAAAGTCAAGTGTTGACTCAAAGAGATGGCAAGAAGCTATGTAATTCGAAATGAACTCCATATATGAAAATAAGGTTTGGACCTTAGTTGATCTACCTAAATGGGTGAGAACTATAGGTTTTAAATGGGTTTATAAGAAAAAAGATCGACATTGATGGCAAAGTTCAGACTTATAAGGCTAGATTGGTAGCAAAAGGTTATAATCAAAGATAAGGAGTTGATTTGATGAAACTTTTTCATCAAAAGCCATGTCTAAGTCAATTCGGATTCTGCTTGCCATTGCAGCATATTATGACTATGAGATTTAGCAGATGGATGTCAAAACTACATTCCTCAACGAGATCCTAGTGAGGATGTGTACATGACATAAACTGAAGGTTTTGAATCTAATAGGCCAAACAAATTAGTAAGCTGCAAATGTATGTATATAGGCTAAAGCAAACCTCTAGGAGCTGGAATCTTTGTTTTGATAAGACAATAAAAAGCTTAACTTTATCAAAAAAGAAAATAAATCATGTGTGTACAAGAAAGCTAGTGGGAGTAAATTTGTGTTTCTAATTTTGTATGTGGATGACAAATTGCTATTAGGAAACGAGATCCCTATGCTAAAATCAGTAAAGTCATGGTTGTCAGCTAACTTCTCCATGAAATATTTGGGAGAGACAACATATGTAGTTGGGATTAAGATCTATAGAGATAGATCCAAAAGATTTCTCGGCTAACCTAATCCATGTATATAGACAGAATTTTGAGAATATTTAAAATGAAAGAGCCCAAGAGAGGACTCTGTCCCATAGGACATGAGATTTATCTCTCGAAGGATATGTGTCCAAAGACACGGGCTGAGAGAGATCGCGTGGATAGGATTCCTCAGGCTTCAGCAATATGATCTATTATATATGCGATGCTATGTACAAGAGCAGATGTTTCTTATACTTTGAGTGCTACAAGCAAGTTCCAAATGAACCCTTGAGTGAAACATTGGATAGCGGTCAAGAACATTCTTAATTAATTGAGAAGGATTAAGGGATGTGTTTTTAATAAATGGAGGAAATAACGATGAACTAATAGTTCAAGGGTATAAAGATGCTAGTTTTTAGTCTAATAAAAATGACTATAAATCCCAATCTGGTTACATATTTACTCTTAATGGTCGTGTGGTGAGTTGGAAAAGTTCCAAAAAAGCAACAACCTCTAATTCAACAACGGAAGCCAAATATATAGTTTTTCAGAAGCAGCAAAGGAAGCAGTCTGGATCAACAATAGAGCCATCGCACAAGCGAAGAAACCCATGTCTCATCAAGGTCCAAGCATGTATTAAGGTAATATCATCTCATTAGGGATATTATACAAACTAATGAAATAAAGATTAGAGCGAGTCCTTATAGACAATAATGTTGCAGATCTATTAACAAACCGATTGTCACATAACAAGCATGATAGTCATGCTAGGTCTATTGGTATTAGATATATGAATGACTTGATCTAGTTTGTACAAATTTTTGTGTTATACTATTTTGTAAGATATTTTGAGATAAACCCATTTTAATGATAAATTTATTATTTTCATAAGTATTATTATCTTATCATTAAAATAATAGAGTTCGTAAAATAAGACCAGAATAACTTGTTAATCACAAGAAGTTGTGATTGTGAGATGCATATTATCACTTATTCTTAAACTATCCCTAGTCGAGGTAATTACAGGATACGGATATTATTGCGGATAGACTAGCATGTGTTACATTTCTTTTTTATTAAGAAAGTAATTGATCTCACAAGTTAGAATGTAGGAACATTCGAGGGAATACATGGATGCTTTGTTAGTCGAACAAGCATTGGATGGCCTGCCTAGAGATATCACATGGATATTATCCTAGCGTCAGTGGTTGATCTCTAATGGATGGTTGTGCAATTGGTCATTTGACTTGAGGATACCATAGAATCTTATGTGATGATTGTTATACTTAGGCGGACATTAGATAAGACTTTATCTATGGATTATCAAGAAAATGTCGTACAGGTGTAATGAAAGTTGCATGAAGGTTGTGAGTATTCAAGATGAGGATTCATCACTCCTAGATATTAAGAGACTATAATCTACCTTGTGCTACTTGAGTTTACGGAAATTCCTTGGCCAAGGTGTGATTATGAGTTGAGAAGAGTTTCAATCATGATCATAAGTTTATCAACATTTTAAGTCTATGCGAATAATATAATTGGTTAAAATAAGATTGACGCATATCTATATCTCTATTTCGGGAGTAGGAGAGGAGTTGATGGAGTCTGGGTAATTCACTTGAGGTGGTTGCGGCGGCAGTGGTGATGTCGCTGCCATCGTGTGAGTTGTTGGTGGAGCGGCAGAGATAGGTAACGGTGGCAACACGGGCTACATTTTGAGAAGAAACTGGCGAAAAGGGAACAAAAAGATGTAATTTGATGATTTGGAACCAAATAGTATATGGTTTTTCTTTGAGAGAAGAGAGATCTATTACTAAAATTTCCCTAATTGCTCATTCCTTTACAGAAGCCCATAATCCATACACTTGGTTGTGCATCAAGTAGGAGAAAATTGGAACATGTCCAATGACCGAATAACAATCACAAATAATAAAAGAATCTTCATTAAGCTATATTCCATTGTCTAATAAACCAAGATTCCAGTCATTTTTTGTCACAACTTGGCAAGGAATTTGAATGATACCATTCAAACCAAAGATTGATTTTTCTGCCGTAATTTATGGTCGGTAAAGAGTGCAGACAACATTCAGGCAAACTTCTAAATCCTTCTCAAAAGCCTTCAGCATATCAACTCCAAAACGTCAACAGTTGTACTTTCTTTTTAGAAGCAACATTATTATCAATGCAAGAAATGACTCTATCCTCAGACAAATACTAATTCAGAAACCCGGTTTCATGTAACTCAAAATTTAGTAAGGAATTTGAGGGAAGGAGCACCTTCGTATCCTGCAAAGCCTTGGAATAGCTCCAAATGCCTTCATAGTATACCCATTTTCCTTTTCTAGATAGAATTTGAAACCAAATTCGCATCTTTAACACAATTCAGACCTTTTCCAATTCAATCTATTCAATTGAAAGATTTTCTAGAACTAAAAATACAAGTTCCTCTTTGACTTTAAGGGGTTCAAAAATTAGAAGCTCTTACCTATGGAGGCTGCGTTTTTTACTTGGGAGAGAGGAGTGGCTTCCAGGCGATGATTGAGAGGGGAGACAATCAACCAAAACGATGGAGACGGTTCTGGTGGTGGTGAACTGAAAGGGGATACACTCGTGCCTTTCTTTTCCTCTCTTTTCCTCTTTATTTCTTTTGTTTTCTTTTCCATTTTTTTTACCCCTTTTAACATTGTGCACCACATTTTTTATTTTTGTTTTTCTTATAACATTGGACATATATGTAAAATTATTTGTGTGTCATTATCCAATTCAATTCTAAATGTGGTGGGTGTAAAATATGGTGTGTCAAAAAAAAAATTGTAATGGCAATATAATTGCCCTTTATATATTAGTGATAGGGGAAGGATCCATGTACCAATGTTTATGACAAATAATTTTGACAAACAATCTTATCCTTTAATTTTCTTCAATCCAAAGTTCAAAATGAATTCTTCTAAAATCATCGAATTGCGTCCTTTTATAGTTAAACACAGCCCCAAATTTTCTGTAATCTATCCCAAACGTCATCTTCCTGACGTCTTCCCAAGCAATCTATACCAAATTCTGTCCATTTATAGCCAAAGAGCCGTTCCACAATCTTCTCGACATCTTCTTCATCGTTACCATGAGTCCCTCGTTCCTCTCTGCCACTGCTTCTTTTTCTTTTTCCCATGAAATACCAAATAAAAAACATGTTTCAATAATCACTAAAATCAAAATATTTTCAATTTTATCCGTTAGTTTTAAAAAGATTGCTGATTGATGGTGGTGGACATTTGGTACTTGGAAGAAACGGTAAAATCTTGGTCTTCGTAGAGGAAAGTGATTTATGGATTTTAACGTGGAATCGGGAACAAGATGTTAGGTAGTGCTAATTGTCTTCTTTTCATAAAAAATGGAAGACTCGTGAATAAAGCTTGCACCCAATTTTATCTAGACGGCTAATTGCAGCATTTCTGAATTACCTTTTACCGCAAAAATGCTAAGACACCAAGATTTCAACAAATGGAGTTCATGTGTGATGGTAATTTGTCATTTATAAAATCTGTGAATGTATTGAAAGTTGGGGTATTTAGTAGCAGGGAAGAAAGAGGAGGTGGAAGTGGATGTGGTCAACAGCGGTATGAGGTGGGGCAGCCGGCGGGAGGTCAGTGGATCTTGTATATGGGTTTCTGACGTTATGGTGTTTGCAGTAAATTAACATATTATTATATTGTAATAATAATTAAAAGAATTATTTAAACCGTTAGATTAGAAAAAATTAATGGCTATGATGATTGGTCAAAATTATCTGTCATAAACATTGGTTCATGGATCCTTCCCATATATATATATATATATATATATTTATTTATTTATTTATATGTAGAGAGAGAGAGAGAGAGAGTGTGTGTGTAATTAGTGTAAAAAAATAGTAGTATAGCCATTTTTGTCATTGTAACCACTAAAGGTTTTAATTATAGTAGTAATAATTAATGAAGGGAACTATATGAGAATTGTTTGAGAATTTGAAAAGTTAAATGTGAAAATTTATGAGTAAGAGTATAATAGGATTTTAACTAATAAATAATGGTAGATTTGGAAATCAAAAAATTTCCAACATCTACTCTTTGAATATATAGTGATTACTTTTTGCTGGATGATTGGTGGGGTCTTTATTTTTTTCAAAAGCACTACGCCATGTGGGATTGGTTCTTTCATTTATGGTAAGAAAGTTCTTTCTATAGAAAAAGGATGTAATTGATAGTTAGTTATAACTATGAATTTTAATTTTTACTCATGAAATAAGGGTGAAAAAGAAACACATTCACAAAATATATGTTCACAATACAATTTTTTTATACAACAATACAATTTTTAATCTTTGTGAAAAATCCAATTAAGTCTATATATAAGGTATAGAGGAGTATATAACTACTAAAATGCACAACAGTTAGATTTGTCACAAACTTTTGAAATTCAACAAGCTTGACTGAGTATATATTATAGATTATAAAATTTCATCATGTTGAATATTGTGAATGGTGACAAATTTCAATTTCACTTAAAAACACAACAGTCAGAGTCGTGACAAACTTAAATAGATAAGTTTTCTATTTCACTTAAAAATATAGGCACAATAACACTTATTTATCATTATGGGAATCTCCGTCCTAACTTATAAATCAATCAAACTTGAGAGGTGAGACCAGTTACATACTTTTTGTAATAATTCAACAAGTTCCATTACGTGGATATTATAGGTTATACAAGTTCGTTATACTGAATAATGCGTCAATGTAACGATCAAAATGGCGACAATCTTTAGATTCACTTAAAAGTATAACAGTTCAACGTAAAGTATGTTATTAACTTAAAAAATACACGTTCGTTCGACTTAATATTGTGTAAATAATAGTCATAGTTGTAACAAAGTTTAATTTTACATGGAAGTATAACAGCTAGAGCAATGACAAACATTTTGTAGTTCAAGGTAGTTAAATAATAAGTAGGTTAATTTCCTTCTCCCTTCAAAATAGACGCATGGATATTTTTTTTTTATGCCAACGCATGGACAGTTATTTTTGATTTTCTATTTTACCCTTGCATATTTTCTCTAATTCGTTATTTACCCTTAGCCTATTAATTAATTAATTAAAAAATCATTTGTTTTTCAACTAATGCACATTGTGAATGAAAAAAGTAACTTTTGAAAATCGTAACTGATTTAAAAAGATATGCACTGTACATGTTAGACTAAGTGTCTTCGGTTCATCTTTAATAAGAGGAAACCTTTGAGATCTAATTATGAAGAGACATTCTGTTGTAATTCTAAAAATAATAAGTAAAATTTTTACTTGTTCGTCCCGCAAAGACAGTCATGTAGTCCTTTTACATCCGTCATAAATTTTGGTCCACTTTCTTTATTTAATTTCTAAATGTTCTAATAAAGCCCTATTTATTGTTCATTGTGATAATCAACTAAGAACGAAAATTAAAGTTAAATATTAAATATATGAAAAGACATATTAGCAAATATATTTTTAATTTACGCTTTCCCAACAGCATTAATTGAGTTTTCTTAATCTATATATGAAAAATAAAGGAGGGACTATCTTTGCATGATGTAGGGAGTATGTTATTTTTTGCATTTTGCATCACTATTCCAGTCACTCATACTTCATTCAATTGAGTACAAATTATATTTATAATTTTTTAATTTATTTCATTTTAATCATCTTCAATTTATTTAATTTGATCTTCTTTTTCTTTCAAATTAAAATTAAATAATTAATACTTAACCCACACAATTTGATATTCAATTGAAATTAAATCACGTACAAATCACATATTTATAACTAGTCATTATGAAAAAAGCATTTATAATTAATCAAACTATCCATTGTTTCTACTTAAGTACTTATAATACTAGATTTTCACCCGTGTATTACACGGGCAATATCAAAAAAAATTATATATAATAGTTAATACATAAGCTTGAATAACGTATGATTATAGATACTTGTCAACCGTAATATTTCTTTATCTTACTGTAAACAAATACTTATTATATTAAACTGGATATGAAATATAATTATGTGACCTCAGGAAATAAAGTATTTTATTTTTCTTAGTAACTATATTATAATAGATATTTTATAAACTTTAAAATGTTAATTATAAACTATTTATTAGAAATCTATTTTATTTATTTTTTGAGTAAATAAATTACAACATTCCAAACTATGTAAATAACGTCTGTACGATAAGAATGAAAGATAGTTAAGTGATTACAAAATAAGTAACTTAATAAGCACTTGGCATATATCAGTCTAATTTTTAAAGAAAGTTTTCAAAATAGAGTGGTTATAATAAGAAGAAGAATACAATTATTTAAAATAAAATAATTCAGTTTTATGGTAAGATTATTGATAATATGTAAGAATTATCTAAATTATCTTCAACTTTTATCTGATAAAAGTCTATTTAATAAAATAGTAAACTAATGAGATATACGTAGAGTAGATGACAGAAACAATTTAAAATGATTAAAAAAAGTAAACTATTATATAAAAAATACCCCAATTTACTTGCTTTCATTCCAGAATCCAAATAGCTTTTAATGGATATTTTGCATTCTTAATTTAAGTTTTTGAATATAATCAAATATATACGTATGAAGTCACCTATTAAATATATAAATATATAGAAACTGATCCATATTTAGAATTGGGATAATCAATTTTATTTTATATATGTAGTGTGTTCCACATTTTTTAAAGATTTCTATTTAAAGATTGAATTTGAGCTACTTAAACTATAATATTATATTTTGAAGAATTAAAATAATAACTAAAGAGAAAAAAAAAGAATTATAGGACATATGATATTAAATTCAGACAAAAACTATATATAAAAATCGGCGAAAATGAGAGCCCTTCCAATCTCGGACATTTTTCCTGTCCAGAAAATTAAACCTTATCCTCGATCAACAATTTAAATGAAGTAAGATTATCACAAAACTCAGAATCTTGTCTTAAAGATATAAGAAAATAAAAGAAAATTGAAATCAGAACGACCAAATCTAATCAAATCAATTTAAATCGGAACAACAAAGATATAGATGACCTTAAGAATTACCCCAACAAACCTAAAAAGTCTAAAATATCCCCCCGAAATACAGTTTTAGCATAAAAATTGCAGTACAACTGTATCGCAAACTACTTTTATTTTATATGTGTGTGTGTGTGTGTGTGTGTGTGTATATATGTAAATTCTACTCGTAGTCTTGGACAATAAGAGTACTGGTTTAGCCCTTAGTACAATCAAGACTCAAGAATAAGGATTATGTCAACAAGCACCTAAGGCAATCCCTTTTGGAAAACACTATTTGTAGGTAACTATTAAGGCAATCTCTAAGGAGGCCCCATAGAGCTCCTATTTAGAAGCCATAAGGATGATGTGGCGTCTCAGTTAGTAGCCAACTTGGAGAAAACGTGATACGATCCAACATGCAAAGCACAAAGTAAAGACCATTCAAATTAATAGTCGAGTTAAGGAACAACAATGGAGGCCTAAAAACATCCATGGAAAGATGAAGGAGGAGGTTAATGGCGTGGCCAATGCAAATAAGTTATTCAGAGGTGCAAAACAGCGTCATCAAAACTTCAGGGAAAATCGATATGATGGGAATATCTTGTATGGGACTATAATATATTATAAGAGTGCAAATCATTTTACGGATCTCAATTCCGAGCTTTCTACCAAAAGTTATGCATGTTGGAACGGAAGCTGCAAGAAGTATATGACCATTGCGCGACCTCATGCGGCCGCAGAGCCCGGCTAAATTTGTGCTCTTCCGATCTCCCTGCTGTCTGGTGTGCCCGCACAGCGTCTCTATGTGCATGTTTGACTTGTTTTCTTTTTTTTTTTTTAATTCTTTTTTGGTATTTTTCGTGTTTCCTAAGATAACCTAGGTTTTCTACGTATTATATAAACACTTTATTTTATTGTAAACAAGAGGACTCAAGTTTTGTGATAATTTTAGGGTTTATTGCACTTTGTGCATGCTCTTTAAGAGAAGGTGATTTCTCTTTCAATAAAATCGTATTCTTTTCGTGGTGATTCGAGATTGCACGTCTCTAGCGAGATTATCTTGGGCTTATAATCTTGTTCAAGTTCTTTTTTGCATTCGTTGTTTCCAACCACAGGTGCAAAGTTTCACAAGTCCTACAAACAAATCGGGTTTTTGGCTTTCTTGGGAAACGCTAAATAATCGATTGAGGGTTCATATACGGGCTCGCATAGTTGGTATCAGAGCGTGGGCTCCAAATAGATCGGAAACTCGTTCCTTCTTGATTTTATTATTGGAATTAAGAGGGAAACTATATATATTTGATTGATTGAGATTTGGATTTGATTGAACTATATTAATTGTTATGGATTGGGAAATAGGTTCATTGTCAAATCTATTAATTGGTGATTTTTGTGATTGTGGGATTGTGTGATTGTTGCTTGGAGATTTTATGGTGCCGGAGATTTTATTGTTCGGAAAATTATGTCGGAAAATAATTCAACAGTGGGACAAGATAATAATACCAACAATCAAGATATGATGGATATCATGCAGGAACTTAGGAGGGAGATACAAAATATGAATATGAGTATGGGAAGATCCATAGCGGGATGGGGTGAGAGGATAAGTAGATTAGAGGAAGTTTAGGTAAATCAACCTAGAGTAAATAATGAAGGACAAAGGAGGCAGCGGGTGGATAGACCAATTGCTAGTTATGAATCGGATTTTGGTGATACTGAGGGGATTAATTGGGAATCTAATGAAGATAGGAGAAATTATTGGGGAAACCGGCGTACTAGAGGTGAGCGAAGAGGTTGGGATGACATGGAAAGAAATTTTGGGAATATAAAATTAAAAATCCCACCTTTTCAAGGAAGGAGTGACCCGGAGGCCTACTTGGAATAGGAGAAACGGGTAGAGTTAATGTTTGATTACCATAATTGTTCCGCGTTGAAGAAGGTAAAGTTGGTGGTCATGGGTTTCACTGACTATGCATTGACTTGGTGGGACCAATCATTGACTTCTAGAAGGAGAAACGAAGAGACGCTGGTAGAGACTTGGGTAAAATTAAAAGGAATATTACGTAAAAGGTATGTTCCTAGTCATTATTACTGGGAACTATACCAAAGGTTGCAAACACTTACCCAATGTTCTAGGAGTGTACAGGATTACTATAAAGAGATAGAGGTTGCAATGATTTGAGCTAATGTTGTGGAGGATCGGGAGGCTACGATGGCTAGGTTTTTGAGTGGGTTGAACTGAGAAATGGCTAATGTGGTTGAACTACAACATTATGTCGAGATTGAGGAGTTAGTGCATAAAGCCGTTAAAGTGGTGAAGCAAATTAAAATGAAGAAAGCAGTAAAATGTTCCTTGGGGTTTGAAAGTGGCCAGTTGAGAGAAGAAGTTCAGAGTAAGGTTGAGCGGCTATTAGAGGCGACTAGGAAAAATGAGAATGTTTTGGATAAGGGAAAGGCGAAAATGGTTCCAATACAAGTCAGAATAGAGACATGCAATGCTTCAAGTGTCAGGGCTATATACATGTAACGACTGAGTGTCCAAACTAAAGAACAATGGTTATTAAAGGAGGAGAAGTAGTGACAGATGAGAGTGGTGATGAAAAAAGAGAGTTAAAAACCAAGGATGGGGATAGTTACTCTAGTGAGGATCCCGAGGCCATTGGATTGATGACAGTTCTTGAATCTTTGGTGACTACAAAGGTTTCAGAAGCACAAATTGAATTTAAAAAGGAAGAGCCTCAGCGAACAAATGTGTTTCATACTAGGTGCAACATCAAAGGTAAAAATTGTTGTATCATAATAGATGGTGGAAGTTGTACAAATGTGGTAAATAAGGCTATGGTCAAGGAATTGGGATTACATACTCTTCGACATCCAAATCCATATAGACTTCAATGGTTGAATGAATGTGGGCCCATTAAAATCACAAAGTAGGTGAAATTGAAGTTTTCAATGGAGACATATCGGGATGAGGTGCTTTGTGACATCGTTCCGATGCATTCCACTCACTTACTTCTAGGACGACCATGGCAGTTTGACCGAAAAGTTTTATTTGATGGTTTTAAAAATTCCTATCATTTTGAGAAAGATGGTCAATCTATTGATCTTGTGCCGTTGGCTCCTAAAGAAGTGTGCATGGATCAATTGTTGGTGAAATAGGAGTTAGAGGAGAAGAAGAAAGCTTGTGATGGTGGAAAAAAGAAAAGTAAGAAGTTGGGGATTGAAACAAAGAAGAGTTTTTCTAATACACCCCACCCCAGACTTTCGTCTTCGTAGGTAATCCATGGCGGGCAAGCTGAATTTCCCTAGATTCAAGGACGAATCCTTCAAAAGAGGGAGGGAATGATACGATCCAACATGCGAAGCACAATGTAAAGACCATTCAAATTAATATTCGAGTTAAGGAACAACAATGGAGGCCTAAAAACATCCATGGAAAGATGGTGGAGGAGGTTAATGGCGTGGCCTTTACAAAGAAGTTATTCGGAGGTGCAAAACAGTGTCATCAAAATTTCAGGGAAAATCGATATGATGCAAATATTTTGCATGGGGCTATAATATATCATAAGAAAGCTTTTCGAGTCAGAAACGCAAAGCATTTTACGGATCTCAATTTTGAGCTTTATACCAAAAGTTATGCATGTTGGAGTGGAAGTTGCCAGAAGTATGTTACCATCATGCGACCTCATGAAGCCTCATAGCCCGGCTAAATTTCGGCAGAAACCCAAAGGCCGGCGCACTGCTGTCTGGTACGCCCGCATAGCGTCTCTACGTGCGTGTTTGACTTGTTTTCTTTTTTTTTTAAAAAATTCTTTTTGGTATTTTTTGTGTTTCCTAAGATAACCTAGGTTTTCTATATGCTATATAAACACTTTATTTCATTGCAAATAGGAGGACTCAAGTTTTGTGATAATTTTAGGGTTTATTGCACTTTGTGCATCCTCTTTAAGAGAAGGTGATTTCTCTTTCAATAAAATCATATTCTTTTCGTGGTGATTCGAGATTGCACATCTCTAGTGAGATTATCTTGGGCTTATAATCTTGTTCGAGTTCTTGTTTACATTCGTTGTTTTCAACCATGGGTGCAAAGTTTCACAAGTCCTACAAAACAATCGGGCTTTTGTCTTTCTTATGAACCGCTAAATAATCGATTGAGGGTTTATATACAGGCTCATATCAAAACGGCCGTACCACTTAATTTTTTCCCACCCCCTCCCTAAAATTTTAAATCCAAATCCCCATTTTCTTCCAATGCTATTCAGCGAAAAGTTTATAACCCTCCCCCAAACTCCTCTTCCTTCTTCACGCTTAAGCAACCACTCCGCAGATCAACATTGCATTGCTAGCACCGGACTGTAAAACTCTAACAATCACTCTCCTACCCCCGAAAATTTAATCAACCTAGCTCGCGGTGGGGCTTCCAATCAAAGAAACCAGTTGCATTCCTCGTCGCTAGTGCCGCAAGACAATTCCCCAGGTTCCTAAGGTAATGCACTTCGAAGATAAGTAGGTATTCTGCCCCTATATTATTATCTTACCTTCTCTATTTCATCTGTTGGAGGAGCTCTTGTATGTTCCTTGAAGCGTCATCTTCCCTAAGATGATTGTAGAGGTTTGTCCCTTGCAAAAACACAAAGTTTAACAAGTATTAATATCTATTACAAGGCATACAAAAACTTGATGAATAATAAAAGATGAAATGAATAAAAATGGTGTCTTCTTCCTCCTTCTTAATGCCTAATAATGGTGGCATCAAATTAATGATCATGGTTCAGATTTTGCCAAAGAATCCACAACCAAAGCAATATCAAAACTCCTTTGAATCCAAGAGCAAAAATGCCCAAACTCCAATTGGAGAGATTTCACAATAGTGCATCAGCCACGTTTTGATTTCTACAAAAGATGCAGAGAGTGGTTTCACTTGGTGGTGTTCAAAATAGCTAACCAAGTCTCCATATAAATACATAAGTGAATGCAATGTATACGAAATGAAATCAATCACCAATGGCACACACCAATCTCAAAGAGATTGCACCAAATCAATCACCCAACACATTAAGCAAATTCATGCAATCTGTTGGTTACCAAACAAAGGTAGTAAAGGGTGCATTTGGGTGGGCTTTCCGATGAACCATGTTTAAACATGTTACTACAAAACAAGCCACTTAAATATTGCTCTTGGTCATTGGTTCTTGATTACCAATTGGTTGCGCAGTTTGACATATTAATTGTTATCCATTCACCGGCTTTCGCCTATGGATATAAACTGAATCCCACAAACTATCATAACCCTGGGTTTATTAGGTAGCAAAAACCTAAAAATTATTTTATATATATGGCGTTTGTGCATTTATTTTGTAATTTTTGGATGAGAATAAGTATCGTTTTTAATCCATAGAGCTTTAGCTCTTTTCCTTTTACACATCAGTTGAATATGTTTCCATGAAAACTATGAGAAAAATGGGAAGTCTTGTATTTGATTTTTGAAGGTTTTCAAGTAGAAGATTCAAAATTTGCCTTTGTAATTCAAACAGAACTGCATTTTTTTTTTTTTGGGATTAGTAGCCCCTGCTAGGAAATTGGTAGGGTCTCTATATGTCCCCTTTGGAGAAATTTATCAATTGAAATGTCTTAAACCAATGATTGAAAGGGGAATCGCAGAAGGGGAATCACAGTCCTTGTGATTCTTTTAGGGTTTCATCATTTATTTGTGGCATCTTATTGTCAAAAAATATTAATAATAAATAAAGTTTTTTTGCATCAACTTGGAAGATGATGATGGAATAATAAAAGGAAGAAACAATTCTTAGAATCCAAACAAGATAGATTACTTAGAAAATAAAGAACAAAAACAAACAGAATGCTTAGCTGGAAAGCCCAACTATAGAAGAAAAAAATGAATATAAGAAGATGATGATGATAATGATATTGCTGAATTGCCCAACATTCCAAAATAATCTGTATATGTTTAATATTATTCTATTTTATTCTATTTTTAACCCCTACCTTTCCTCGCATATAAATTTAGTATTTTCATATTTCAAGTTAACAGTTTCAAATTAAAGTCTCTTTCTCTACAATACTCGAGTGTCACATATAAGTTTATAATATATAGATATTAAAAGCAATGTAGTATTTCCTCCAAAAAAAAAAAAAGCAATGTAGTAGTATATAAAACAAATCTATTATAGCCTAAATTAAGAGTAGCGGTACCTACAACACCGTAGTTTTCCCACATTTTTCCCGTGGTACCTGTAGGTACAGCAACTTTGTGGTACCCAATTTGCGTTTGCTCGAAATATTTCTCAATTTATTTTCATTCTAATCAAACACAATAATTTATATAATCTTAATTGGATCCCTAATTTTTTAGTAATAATCTTATCCGACGGCTAATTATTCAAGGTTTTCCGTTACTAGCTCACTGAATATCTTTCTTACTTATCTGCTAATAACTAATGTATTTTGCGTCCCCAGTTCATGCTAATTTCCAGCTACAAAAGAACCCGTGTTCTTCAAGGAATTCCGCAATATTTTGAAATCTGCCATTTACCTAGTCATTCCATTTCTTCATCCTGTATTTTTCTTTTTTACTTGAATTTGGAATTCTTTCCATACTGATTATTCTATTTTTTTTAATTTCTTTCGATCCAAAAACTTTCCCAATTTAGACCTGAGTCTTTCTCTCTATATCTCTCCCGTGACCTTATCGCGTTTGTGTCTCATCTTCCTCTATCCCCCATTGCTTCTACTGCATTCAATTTCGCTGCCAATTTCTCCTTCTCTCCACCAATTTGCTACTAATTTTGACTGGGGTCATCTAAGAAATTTCAATCCAATCTAATTGAAGCACCGCCAAGATAAAATCATTGATTCTCTAATTTTGTATGAAGTCATGGGGGCAGTAAATCTGTAGCATTCGCTTATCCTTGATAATGATTTTACCTATTGATAATGATTATGTAGATTGTTCTTCCTTTTGCTCAAATTGCTGGTTTTATCGGTGAATATCTTACTTCATTTTATACTTCTCATTCTACGGTCTTCCATTGTCAGGTCTATGCCAGTGGAGATGAAGGTGAAACTTTGAAGTCTTGCTTTCTAAAGTGAAGGAGATGAAGGTGAAATTTTCAATTAAGGTCAATGACTATGGTAAGTTTTTTATTTGCACATTAAAAGCAGCAAAAACTGGAGATTAGTCTAAATACCGAGTATAATGTTTTACGCAGTTAAACTTTAATCGATACAATAATCACAACCAAATTCCTTCAGGGCAACAGCTTCCGCTAGAGCCCATGTGGTTGTATCCCATGTTAGTACTTTTGCATGAATTGAAATTGTCTTTAGGTGGCCATTAAGAAAATTTTGCGGAAAGAACTAATGTAAATATCGAATGAATGTTATTTATATGGTAACTTGAAATTAACAAGAACTAGTTTAGCACCCGTGCAAAAAACAAATTTTTAGAAATAAATTCTAATAGCATAACCCAATGATCAAAAGCAACATTAATCATGCATAGTGTAGCGATATTATGAAAGAATTAAATATTTCACAATAAAATTACCAACACATAAGTCATGATAACTTATTACCAATTTGGTACAACTTCAACCCCTAAAATCCGTTTTGCCTAGAAAATAAAAGAAATGAAGTCAAGCAATTCCTAACTTAAAATATTTGTGAGACCAATGTATTTAACAATCTCTTAATTCTGGTAAGACATATTAATGGAGGACTCAATACCTAATAGTCTTATGAGAGTGTGCAAACTCAGAAGCTTGATCCAAACCTTCCGTGTTACATATAACCCATGATTATATCCAAACTTCCAGGAAATATATGACTCGGTCACTTTAAATAAGTGAAACTTTCTTTTGATCATTCAATCTTTTTGATAGGAACATGTTTCTTAACATAATACACTAATATTATTCAGAGTCTATTAATAGAACTTCCAAATGTCCTGTCTAGGAGGAATTACTTTCATACTTAGTGAGTTCACCTGACAGTAGCACTCATTATGTAGATTAAAAAAAACATAGGTACAGGAAATACATATGATTGAATATCAAAATTTACATCAAATCCCCTTTTGACTTTGATCATTGCCTCTTCTCGTCATTGCCTTGTGAATGCGGGCAGTCTTATTCTTCAATTTATCAATGCACTCAGCTTTCTTTTTCTCCAATTCTTTCTCCCTATAGAACACAAAGATGCAGATGTAAAAGATAATTGAAAATAAGGAAAAACTTCACTTTTCAATCATTAGAATTCAGTGAAGAAAGCTATTTAAAGACTTTAATCTATTTACCTCTAGACATTCTTGAGATCAGCCTCCAAATTTACTTTCTTGTTAACTTTCTTTGAGATAAGTAGGCCTGCGTGTCGGGTCGGGCAGGTCGATTTCCATGTAGAGTCATAACGGTTTTCCTTCTCCAAATTCTATATGAACTAGACCTGGAGTCGAACATGATAGTATTAATTAGCCATTAGTAAATCAAGAAATCTGAAATTATTGCTTATCTCAAAGAAAGTTAACAAGAAGGTAAATCTGAAGGCTGAGCTGAAGAATGTCCTGAGGCAAATAGATCCAAGTCTTTAAATAGCTTTCTTCATTGAATTCTAATGATTGAAAAGTGAAGTTTTTCCTTATTTTCAATTATCTTTTGCATCTGCATCTTCGTGTTCTGTAGGGAGAAAGAATTGGAGAAAAAGAAAACTGAGTGCATTGATAAATTGAAGAACAAGATTACCCGCATTCACAAGGCAGTGAAGAGAAGAAGCAATGATCGAAGTCGAACGGGGATTTGTTGTAAAATTTGATGTTCAACCATATGTATTTCCTATACCTATGTTGTTTTTTTTATCTAAATAATGAGTGCTATTGTCAAGTGAATTTTTATCTAAATAATGAGTGCTACTATCAGGTGAACCCGCTAAGTATGGAAGTAATGCCTACTAGCCAGGACATTTGGAAATTCTATTAATAGACTCTGAATAATATTAGTGTATTATGTTAAGAAACATTTTCCTATAAAAAAGATTGAATGACCAAAAGAAAGTTTTACTTATTTAAAGTAACGGAGCCATATATTTCTTGGAATTTTAGATGAATTCATGGGTTATATATAACATGGAAGGTTTGGATCAAGCTTCTGAGTTTGGACCCACTCATAAGACTTTTAGGTATTGAGTCCTCCATTAATATGTCTTACCAAAAATAAGAGATTGTTAAATAAATTGGTCTCACAAATATTTTAAAGTTAGGAATTGCTTGACTTCATTTCTTTTATTTTATGGACAAAAGGGATTTTCGGGGTTGAAGTTGTTTTAAATTGGTAATAAGTTATTATGACTTATGTGTTGATAAATTTATTGTGAAATATTTAACTCTTTCACCGTATCGTTACATTATGCATGATTAATGTTGCTTTTGTTCATTGGGTTATGCTATTAAAATTTATTTCTAAAAATTTGTTTTTCTTCCTGTGCATCGCATGGGTGCTAAACTAATTCTTATTAATTTCAATTTGCCATATAAAGAACATTCATTCAATATTTACATCGGTTCTTTCCGCAGAATTTTCTTAATGGTCACCTAAATACAATTTAAAGTCTATGCATAAGTACTAACTTGGGACACATCCATACGGGCTCTAGCGGAAGCAGTTGCCCTGATGGAATTTGTTTGTGATTATTGTACCGATTAAAATTTAACTGCATTAAAACATTATACTTGGTATTCAGACTAATCTCCAGTTTTTGTTGATTTTAATGCGCAAATAACAAGTTTACCATGGTCATTTACTTTAATTGAAAATTTTACCTTCATCTCCTTCACTCCAGAAAGCGAGACTTCAAAGTTTCACCTTTATCTCCACTGGCATAGACCTAGCAATGGAAGACTGTAGAATGAGAAGTATAAAATGAAGTAAGATATTCACCCATAAAACCAGCAATTTGAGCAAAAGGAAGAACAATCTACATAATCATTATCAATAGGTAAAATCATTATCAAGGATAAGTGAGTGCTACAAACTTATAGCCCCATGAATTCACACAAAATTAGAGAATCAATGATTTTATCTTGGCAATGATTCAATTAGATTGGATTGAAATTTCTCCGATGACTTCAATCAAAATCAGCAGCAAAATCGGTAGAGAGAAGGAGAAATTGGCAGCAAAATTGATTGCGATAGAAGCAGCAAGGGAGAGAGGAAGATGAGGCACAAACGCGATCTGTTTATCACAGCTACACGGGAGAGATATAGAGAGAAAGACTCAGGACTAAATTCGGAAAGTTTTTGGATGGAAAGAAATTAAAAAAATAGAATAATCAGTATGGAAAGAATTCCAAATTCAAGTAAAAAAGAAAAATACAGGATGAAGAAATGGAATGACTAGGTAAATGCCAGATTTCAAAATATTGCGGAATTCCTTGAAGAACGTGGGTTCTTTTGTAGCCGGAAATTATCGTGAATTGGGGACGCAAAATACCTTAGTTATTAGCAGGTAAATAAAGAAGGAAGATATTACGTGAGCCAGTAATGGAAAACCTTGATTAATTAGCCGTCAAATAAGATTATTACTAAAAGAAATAGGGATCCAATTAAGATTATATGGATTATTGTATTTGATTAGAATGAAAATAAATTGAGAAATATTTTCGGTAAAAGCAAATCGGCTACCACAAAGTTGATGTACCTGCGGGCACCATGGGAAAACTGCGGTGCTGTAGCTACCGCTACTCTTGATTTAGGTTATGATAATAGATTTGTTTTATATACTACTACATTGTTTTTTTCTTTTTTTTCTTTTTTTTTTGGAAGAAATACTACATTGCTTTTAATATCTATGTATTACAAACTTATATGTGACACTCGAGTATTGTACAGAAAGAGACTTTACTTTGAAAAGGTTAACTTTAAATACGAAAATACTAAATTTATTTGTGAGCAAAGGTAGGGATTAAAAACAGAATAGAATAGAATAATATTAAACATATACATATTATTTTGGAATGTTGGGGAATTCAGCAATATCATTAGCATCATCTTCTTTTTCTTATATTCTTCCTTTTCTTCTGTAGTTGGGCTTTCCAGCTAAGCGTTCTATTTGTTTTTGTTCCTTATTTTCTAAGTAATCTATCTTGTTTTGATTCTAAGAATTGTTTCTGCCTTCCATTATTCCATCATCATCTTCCAAGTTAATGCAAAAAAGACTTTTTTTTTTTTTTTTACAATAAGGTACCACAAATAAATGATGAAACCCCTAAAGGAATTATAATGATTGTGATTCCCCTTCTGCGATTCTCCTTTCAAACATTGGTTTAAGAAACTTGCAATTGATAAATTTCTTCAAATGGGACATATAGAAACCTTGCCAATTCCTAGTAGGGGCTACTAATCCAAAAAAACAAAACAAAAGTAGTT
This sequence comes from Nyctanthes arbor-tristis, assembly GCA_963692815.1. Classification (NCBI taxonomy): domain Eukaryota; kingdom Viridiplantae; phylum Streptophyta; class Magnoliopsida; order Lamiales; family Oleaceae; genus Nyctanthes; species Nyctanthes arbor-tristis. The sequence goes on along the minus strand of CAVNYN010270509.1, from coordinate 16,343 downwards.
ATGCTTGGATTACATTGGCAAAATTTTGAATCTTCTACTTGAAAACCTTCAAAAATCAAATACAAGACTTCCCATTTTTCTCATGATTTTTGCTGAAACATATTTAACTGATGTGTAAAAGGAAAAGAGCTAAAACTCTATGGATTAAAAACCATACTTATTCTCATCCAAAAATTACAAAATAAATGCAAAAACGCCCACATATATAAAATAATTTTTAGGCTTTTGCTACAAAATAAAATGATGCGTAGAGGGTAGACAATAGACTCGACCAATCTATGCTTTCTTGAAATTTATAAGTAAATATTTTAGTTTTCATGCGTTCTTTTTATTCATTGATGATTAATTAAGGATAAATGAATCAAAAGATTGTCCTTTGGTGTAAGGGCATGGTCAGGATCATATGAGATATGATTAAAAAACTAGGCTTAGTATTCGTTGCCCTAATTGACAAGGTGAACAATCTACATCTATGCATATTTTTTTGCTTTCTATGAGATAATATTTTGTTAGAGATCTGTCTTGTTAGTTTCTTGATGATTACTTAGTGCTTTCTTGTTCATATAGAGGAGATGAAAGTGGAATATAATTCTGTATTCTTGTACATTCAATCAACTGAATTACATCAAGTATTTATACTACAAGACATAGCCATGATGATAGAAATAAATTAATAACACATAAACTTTCTATACTATACAAAGGTAAGAATTGATACACATGGAAAATATCTTGTACAAGAATTAAGATAATATTCTTTCATGGGATCTTTACATGTTACCAAAGCTGGACGATCTTCTTTGATTTCTTGCTCATTATGTAAACCCTACAATATTTCCTTAACATGTCCCTGCAAGATGGATGGAGGTTCCATTGGAAACTCCAATCTAGGAATGAGAAGACAGAAATTTGATAGGTGGTAGTGATTTAGTGAGAATATCAGCAAGTTGGTCGGAGCTGGAGATATAGGAGACACCAAAAGAAGCATTTTGTAAATGATTTCTAACAAAGTGATAATCAATAGAGAGATGTTTCATGCTAGATCTATGGAAAACCAGATTGACTGATAAAAATGTAGCCCGAGATTATCACAATAGATAAGAGGTTTAGAGGGGAGAGTAAAACGAAACTTAGAAAGTAAATTTCAAAGCCAAAGAACTTCAGCCTCATACGAGGCTAAGGTACTGCATTCAGCTTTAGTAGAGATAGAGTTGTTTGTTGCTTTTTAGAACTCTAGGAAATAGTGGGGTTAACACGATAGATAGTGTAAGCAGAGGTAGATGACTAATCATCAGTATTTCCAGCCCAGTCAGAATCTGTAAAAGCAATAAAGAAGAGAGAGGATGGGGGACGAATAAGAAGGCCATAGAGAATAGTGTTCTTGAGATATTGAAGAACAAGTTTTACTGAGTAAGATGAGTTTCAAAGGGCCTATGCATAAACTGGGAAAGCTTATCAAAGGAAATGTCAGGACGAGTGAGGGAGAGATACTGGAGGGCACCAACAATTTGTCTATAAAAGTGGCATCCATAGAGCGGGTGTTGTCTAAAAAATGATAGAGAGAGAGAGAGAGGAAGAGTTAGAGATGTGAGTGGAGATTTCCATAATTAGAACCAATTAGACATGGAAGTAGAGATTTTCTTAGCACCAAGCATATTGGTTCTAGACAAAAGATCATAAATATACTTGGACTGACTGCGAAACATAAAGGATGGAGTGCGAACCACTTCAACTCCAAGAAAATAGTTTAGAGACCCTAAATTCTTAATGAAGAAGTGAGCAAAGAGAGCATTAATAAAATATTGAAGAACACTAGGAAAGTTGCCAGTAACAAGCAATCTATCAACATAAACTAAAAAATACATGGTAACTTGAGCATTAAAATAAAGAAAGAGGGACAAGTAGCTCGTAGAGTTAGAGAAACCATAAGAGAGGAGAAAATATCAGAGTTCATGGAACCATGCACGTGGTGCCTGTTTGAGGCCATAAATGGCCTTTAGATGTGACATACATGGTTTGGGAATTTGCAGTCAATAAGCCCTAGACTTATAAACTTCTTCAGCTAGGATATTATACAAGAAGACATTGTTCACATCCAATTGATGTATTTACCAATTGGAGTTCAATACAAGAGTAAGAAATATGCGAATGTTTAAAGGCTTTACTATGGGACTAAATGTCTCATGGAAGGGAATACCAGGTCGTTGATGAAATCCTTTAGCAATAAGCCCGGCTTTGTAACGAGAGATGGTGCCATCAGGGTTGCGTTTGACCCGAAACACCGATTTACACCCAACAACATTAATATTAGGATGTGGGGAGACGAGTTCCAATGTTTGATTATGGATAAGAGCATTAAGTTCTTCAATAATGGCTCCACGCTAATGAGAATATTTTAAGGCTTGAGTGACGGTTGTGGGCTCTAGAGAAGGAGAAATAGGGTGGCAACAGATAGTGTTGTGAATGTGTTTAGGGCGGAAAATGTTGTTCTTTACTCTAGTAGTCATAGGACAATTATATTGTACTGATAGAACATCTTCAAGTTGTAGGATAGATTGGATAGGGACAGTGGGAGAAGCTGAAGGCATAGCGAAGGGAGGAGAGGAATCGGGGCTACCAGGAATAGATGTAGCCCCTGAGACTAAGGCACTTGTAGACAACACTGTAGGTATCGACAGCATAGTAGGGCTAGGCATGTTTCGAGTAATCGAAGGAGCAGCTAGGATTGGGATAGAGAAACTTGTGGTAAGGGATGGAGCTTTTGCGCTAAAATGAGGGGAAGCTTGGGCATAAGGAAAGACATATTCAACAAAGCCAACATGTCGTGAGATAAAGAGATTGTTGATCTCTAAATTGAGGTAAATGTAGGTGTGGTAGGTCATTTCATATCCAAGAAATCTACAAGGACATGACTTTGGCTCAAGTTTAGAGTTAGTATATGGTTGAAGCCATGGGTAACAGAGACACCCGAATTGTCTAAGGGTAGAGTAGGTCGGTTATTTCTGAAAAAAGAGTGAAATGAAGACTCGCATTGGAAAGGGTTGGAGTTGGAAGCCGATTAATAAGATAAACGGCTGTTTGAAAGGCATAAGTCCAGAATGAGGTCAGAAGAGATGCATGATAAAGAAGTGTGAGTCCGGTTTCAACTATATGACAATGCCTTCGTTCGGGGAAACCGTTGTGCTCAGGAGCATATAGAGGTGTAATTTTGTGTTCTATGCCAAAGGATTGGAGTGTATTTTTTAAGCCCAATAAATTCTCCCCCGCCATCTCTGTAAAGTGTTTTAATTTTTTGCCCAAGTTTATTCTCAATTTTAGCTTTAAAGATAGGAAAAATTTGAAGTACATCAGATTTTAATCAAATTGGAAATAACCAAATGAATTTTGAAAAATGATCAACAAAGACTAAATAATAACAAAATCCATCTAGAGAGATTATAGGACTAGGACCCCAAACATCACAAAAAATAACTTCTAACGGACTACTAGTAGTGAGACTAGACACACTAAAAGGGAGCCTATGGCTCATATTTCTAAGACATGATTGACAATTAAAAGAGGACGAAAGACTAGGCATGCTTGAAATTAATCCTGAAGTTAACATTTGGTTTGTGATCTTGAATGAAGGGTGATCAAGATGACCATGCCCAATAGAAGAGAATGACGAAAGTGTATGCACTTGAGGGGATAAAGACTTGAATAGAGGACTAGTGGACGGCCACAGGTAGAGTTGTTTATGTGTGTGACTGTGGGGTACAGGCAGGACCGGACCTGTAGTAAACTGAGCCCCAAGCGAAGTCTAAAAAATGGGGCCCTACAATGATCAATAATTTTATTTTATTTTTTTAAATACTACTAAACAACATATTATAATAGTTACCCATGAGGTAAGAATAGAATTAGACAATCATCTCCCAGAAATAATTTTTTTTAGTCCCAAAGAGTAGTCCTTAAGCTAAATATGAGGGGATGAAGATTTAGGCATATAAATAAGATAAGACAATTCCAACCAAATCATTCAAATTGAATGTCAAAAGCAATACAAGCCCAAAAATAGATCTTGAGTTTTAGGGCTCAAGATTTAAGCTAAAAGTGGGCTTCAAAATGGGTTAAGGAAAAAAAAAAAAGGAAAAGAAAGCATGAAAATCAAAAAATGGGCCCTCTTGATTTCTGAACCCTAAGTACCAGCATGCTAGGCTTGCTATCAGGTCAGGCCATGAGTACAGGTTGACGGGTTTGAAGATCCTTCGCAAGGTAAAAAGAAGGGAAAAAATTAAATACTTGTTAGGTTTTGAAAGCAGAATTGAATAAACAGAGATGATGTTATGCTTCATATTCAGAACACATAGAACATTATGTAACAAAAAACAAGGGGAAAGACTCGTAGAGCCTATATGTGAAATATTGAGGGTAGAGTTATTACCTAAAATGATGTAGTCCAAATAGTTATATTGTTGGTATAGGGATAGATCTGCAAGACTAGAAGCCACATGATTTGAAGCAGATAAATCAATGATCAAATTGCCACTATTAGAAGATAATGAAGTTTGATTCAGAAAAGCGAACCGGTCGAATATGAGAAAATAATTCATAACACATGTCTACTTTGTGCCCTTGTTTTTCACAATATTGATAGATTACCACTTCACAAGTTCCAGTACAAGGGCCATCTCGAGAGCTATCACGAGTAGGCCCCCATGAGTTGCAGGGTCTGCGGTTGGAGTTGGTTTAAGATGAATTGGCGTTGGCTGTAGGTAAAACACCAAGGGACGTGTTTTGTGGTGACTGGTTTTATGGTGAAAGTCAAGTGGGAGGTTTGTTGGTGTAATGCAGAGTGGGAGATGAATTTATTACAACTGACTCAGCATCGTCAAGATAAGTTTCATGATTAATGAGTTTATCATACATTTCTTCGAAAGTCACTGAGGTGTCTTGAGTGTGAAGGACGACAATAACATCTTTAAAGACAGTTCCCAAACCTTGAGTACAATATATAAGCAAATCAGCATCACTTAAAGGAGCTCCAAGGGAGGCAAGTTCATCTGCCATGTCTTAACCTTTAGCGGATAATCTGCTATTGGTTGAATTTCATGCCTCATTTTGGTGAGTTTATCCTTAAGATGTATGATATAAGACTAAGATCACTTTGCAAAGATGCAATCTAATCTGTTCCAAGCTTTATGTGAAGTAGAAACCTTGGCAGTTAGAGGAATTATGGTTTCAGCTAGAGATGCCACGATGGAGTGTAGAATTAATTGGTCCTCTCACTTCTATGGGATGTAGACTGGATTAACTTCTTCTTTATCATTTGCCTTGGTGTTTTTAGAGGCTCGAGGTTGGAATCATCAAGAAAACCCATGAGGTTAAGGCCATAGAACAAGGACATGAATTAGAGTTTCCAGGAAACATAGTTCGTGGAAGTGAGACGGAGAGGGAGATGAGTCATGGCATTAATTTGAAAGGGATGGGAGGTTGGAGATACGGTTACTTCAGTTTTGGCAGCTGTGTTGTTAGTTTCAAGTGTGGAGTGGGATGATTTTTCAGACATGATCATGAGCAGAAGAGGGACATCCACAAAAAAAGAGAGGAGTGATTAGAGGGTGCTCGTGAGAGTCTTTAGAACGTATCTGACACCATATAGAGGAGATGAAAGTGGAATATAATTCTGTATTCTTTATTTTCTTCAACTATGTTTCATGAACATTTAGAGTGTTCTAATTTTCCTATACTTTCCACAGTGCTTTCTCTTCGTCATTAGCTTATAAGCTCGTAATTCCATTTTTTTAGACTATTGTATTGCTTGTTGCCCTCTACTTTTTACGTAAAATTGCAGTGGATCTATGGAATTTGGAGAAAGTGGGGGCTGAAGTATGACTTTTATGGAATCAGATTGGGTTCTTGTACAGAGCCTGAGAAAAACTGTAAGTTTGATGCGTGCAGATTCTCATTAGTCTATTTTTTTCAATGATTTATAACGTGAAGCGTATTTATGAATTTTTCTGGAACTATTGTGTAATAAATAACTTTAATGTAGTTCATTTACATGTGCAACAGTTGCCACAAAGATATTAGATCTTTTGCATATTATACCCCTTTCACTCATTTCTCCATGGCTGGAATGCAACTCTAATAATGTTAAGGGATATTCCAGCATCTCTCTCATTCGAAACTATTGCACATTTTTCTATAATTGTCAATAAATCATCCATTTCATCCACGGTCATACCCTTATATCTGACCAATCGTGTGTTGCTTGGTTTTGCTCCGAATCAAAACACGCAACAATAAAATATAAGGGATATTAGAAAATAGAGTGGTGAAGAAAAATCAACGAAAAACAAATTATAGACACAATTAAGAAAACCCTCCCTAAAACATTACCCATGATTAAAAATAAAAAACCATAGTACATAAAAGGAAAATGTACATATTATATCTATGTGCTACCTTCATTTCATTTAAATTTCAAAAAGCAAGCTAGATGGATACTAGAACTCATTAGAACTTCATCTTAACGTGATTTGTAAAAGAAATGCACATGACTTGACAACAATAAACTAGGAGGAGTTTCTCCCTCCTCAATTTGGATTTTGGATTCCGTCTAAGTGGTTCAACAGAATTGAGCCCCATTCCGTTAGTGAAATGAGCCCATACCCACACAACTAACAACCCCTTTGAAAAGATGTCTGAACATAAAGCAAGTTTGATTCTTTTTCATTTATAAAAGGATATCATTTAAATGGTTGCCAAATAGACCCTACTATTTTAATGATTAGATATATGCATTCAGATGAGCCGCGTCAATTTTATAATGGTTTGAGGCATGTTAGTCCATATTATTAAATATTAGTAACGAAAGTACAAAAGAATGCGAAGGTTGAGAACCTTTGCTGAAATTTAAGATTTTCAAAATAAACAAGTTATGCATAAAGGTCACCGGACAATATAACTTTAAAAATAATCTCTCACAATACGTTAAATATAAGTATAAGTTAGATATGATGATTCAAATAACCAACAAATATTTGGTAATTAATATGACTGCTTTTTGTGTAAAAAAAAAAAAAATCACCAACAAATGTCAAGGGGCTAACTTGCTATTGGGACATTGAATAGGGGTCAAAAGTGAAAACAACCCTATTTTAAACCCAAGTACGCTCAGGACTCCTAAATCAACCCTAGTTAACTAACCTCGAGTCATTTCTCCGTCTCCGTTTGCCGGAGAAGATGATCGTTTGCGTCGCCGTCGTAGGCCACCAGGTGGCTCCTTCTATAGTCAAGCTTAGAATCCATATTAGTGTCCTTTAGATATGTATTCAGATATTTCGAATAGCCTCTGATTGAATTTATTCTGTTGGCAGAACAATCCTTTGTATATTCAGAGTTTTACAGAGGCAGATGATGCTCTCAAGCTTCATCATATTGTGCACTGCTCGCTTGATGTCGTTGATGAAAGAGGTGTCAATTAGATCTTTTGATTTGTGTGTATGGGGGGTTTTGTGTTAATTTAGTGCCAAGATCTGTAATTTATTCCCTGTGCCAGAGCCCTACGACTATCGGTAGTTTTTCAGATCTGAATTAACTCTATCTAACAGTGGCCTCATCACTATTATAAGGCTTGATTTGTGCTTTAACTACTTGGAAACCCTATACTTAGAATATCAAGCCAGATTTCTGCATGAGTTTGTATTATTATATGCAATGTTTTGGTAACAATTTGAACGGAGTAGACAGGATATAACTTCTTTCCTGGAGCTGCTTTTGGAGTAAACTAGTTTTGTTAAATCACTTTGATGTATTGGTTGGTATGAATAATAATAATAAAGGAGTTTCCAAGCCCAAATTAGAAGAAAAGATTGCACACCAAATAAGTGAATGTGTCTTAAATGTGCCCTGCTATGGTGATTTGGCATGTATAAAGCCTGATTAGGTTAAATGACTTAACGTGTTTTATGTATGAGCTCAAACTGTGATTAGAATGCAGAATCCTTCTGAAGAGAAGAGAAGAACTGATACGAAATGTGCTTGTCTTCAAAACCATGATTATAAATTTTCTGTATCATAATTGGTCAGCAAAACTTGCCATATATATCCTACGTCGAAATAATGCTGTCACCTAGTGCTTTTTTTCTTTAATTTTACTTGTGCATCTTTTAAGCTTTTGTTTCATCAGAGTTGACTTATTTCTCTAGATTGTTGATTTGATATTTATTCAGTGAACAATCCAAAAAAGTCTGGCCCAACACTCAATGAGACATTTCTTGGTTTGCTCTATCCAACTGAAAACTATAAAGTGTAAGCATACCGGCCCATTTCATTCCGTTTTATGTTTTACAGATGGCAGTTGAACATGACAATTTAGGACGATCTCATTTGTCAATTATTATTGAGAGTGAAACATTTTGTTGGTGTTAACTTCATCTCTCTGCTTTCAAATGCCCTCAAAGCTCATTGTAGGCTTGCTTGCAGGTATGGTTATCTGACTAATACCAAGGTGAAGTTCATACTGGTGACAACAGATCTGGACGTTCGAGATGCTGATGTCAGAAATGTAAGCCATTAAATCCACTGATAAAATTTCTCTCTTACTGATTGTTAATAGCACTGGTGAAGTTTCCTGTTTGTTGACTGTTAAGGTTTGATATGATTTTGTTCGTGACTGTACTTTTCTCTTTTGCCCTATAATAGGTAATATTCAGGTTCAAACTAAATTCCTTTAACAATGATGATATTTAATTTAAATTCTGGGCAGATCCCCTTCCTAAGCACACCGGCAATGGACATTTTAATAATTTTAGCTAGCCAAATAATAAATGTTAGTAAATATCAAGTGACATACATGTTAAATTTAGCTATAGTTTGACTATTACATTAAACAAGTTAAAATAGTCATCAAGCATTAAATGAAATTAGAAAGTATTTTTTGAAACAAAAATAGCACATCAACTTGTTGAATTGCTAGCTAAAGTTAGCAAGAAAGTTAACATGCGACCCAAAAAGATTCCTTTAACTTACATAATAACACATCCATTGCAGCCATAAATTTGACTTGTTGCTAAGAGCTGACACTAACAAGTAATTTAACATGTCCACTGTGGATGCTCTGAGAGATTTTGGTTTGGTAACACTAATTTGCTAGGGAATATACAAAAATGCAGATAACTAATCGCAGATGCAACTGAAGTGTTTCCCTTGTTTCCATTGCTGTTGATTTCTTACTCAACATTGCGTTAATTTCATTTTTTTTCACATTAATATATATCCCCATCGACCATACTATCACTCAAAGTGAAGTAAATACTCCCTCCGTCCCACAAAGATATTCCCCTTTCATTTTTCACATAGTTTAAGAAAATCATAATTAACGTGTTAGACATGTACAATTTAAGAATATATTTCCTAATATATCATTCAGTTTATTTAATATTTCACTCTAAATCTTTTTTTTTTTTTTTGTAATATTACCATGCATAATAACTAGGGGTATTTTAAAAAACTAAAAAGTTAAATAAGGAAAGGGGAATATAATTTGGGATGGACAAAAAAAGAATAGGGGAATGTCTTTTTGGAGCGGAAGGAGTAGTCCCCTGTTCCTTTTTGGGATTTTCCAAATATGTAGTCCTCTTTTTTTTAATTAAGAAGTCTAATTTGCATTGTTTTACTAATTTACCCTTATTTAATACTTAGAACTTATTTAATACTTAGAACTATCAATTTTAAATTCTACCCATTAAATAAGGGTAAATTAGGAACAGGGATTGCAAAATGTATCTTTCCAATTCAATTCTTAATTTGCATGAAAAAGCAAAGTGGGCTATATATTTGGGATGGAGGGAGTATCATATTTCATGAGTTTTCTATATTCACTTTTGTTTTGCATCCTGGAGGATGGTTTCTTGTATTATCTTTGAACTCTAGTTTTAGAGTGTTCTGAACAATATTTCTAAGAGAGTTTGAAATGTACATGTCTTATTATAGTTTTTAAGTTGCTTTATGCCCATTTTGTGGATACACTCTGGCATTGGCTAACTCTCCTTCCATTTTCTCGCTATTATAGTTTTTCAGGAGGTTCCATGCTGCCTATGTCGATGCAGTTTCAAACCCCTTTCATGTTCCAGGCAAGAAAATAACCTCCCAAACGTTTGCTGAAAGAGTCAGCACCATTGTCAAGTCTTTTGGTTTGAGCTCTGCTGGCTGAATACTGAATAATTGTTGCTCAGAGTATTCTATTTTCCATTTGAAGCCAATCATTTCGTCTCCTTTGCCTCTGACCCATATACCTATCTATAGTTGCGACTGGATTTTAAAGCTAATGTAGCTCCTTCTTTTTTTTTTTTTTTTTTTTTTTGAATGTCAATTGGTTGAATACTTGGCTCCACAAGATGAGTAGTGTTTGTAGAATGAATTTACCATGTCTCAAAATGCAAAATGAAATTCAATTCCCTGTAAAGATCATCAAAATATGTATGCATTTCACCAATTTTTGCATTCTTAGCCGGGAGTCTGGTTAATCCTAATAGCTGGTGGTTTATTAGTGTGTGAGTTTATTTAAAGGGTATTTTTGATATTATATGGAGATGAAATGAACGGCTAAGATTTGATTCTTATTATTGATAGAAAATTATGGTGACATATTAATGCACGGAGTGTGATCGAGGAGCCACATTGATGCATGGGTGTGTGCCCATGTTGTGAGACCCTTTTGATTCTCTTATTTTTGACAAAATTGGCCTGATATTTTAACCAAAAAATATCCAACATGACATGGGTCTCAAATTAAAGGTCACATCGTAACTTTAATATGAGCTAATTTGCATGAACAAAATATGTACCAACCGCTTAAATGCCTCAACGGATCGAGATAAAGCTATCACTTTTTGCATTTTTTAATTTTCACTCGCACCGTACTTTTTCATACTTAATTCAAGTACATCCTAAATAATATCTATATTTTTCTTATTTACCTCATAACAGTCCTTGGTGATGGATTTTCACCTTTAATTTTGCACTAGTAGTTCAAATCTTTTTGATGGTATCAATTGTGTTGCACTAGTTAGGATGCTTGTCTTTTGAACTGGAGGTCTCGAGTTTGAATTATACTTCTCCCGCTTTAAATTTCCCTCCCCTCCATATCTATCGCTTCCTTTATTTCATCTTCATCCTTATGATTTTGATCTTTACCAGTATTTGTCTCTTACACGCGGCGCGCACCTCTTCACGCCATGTGTGAGTCTGGCGGCATTACTCTAGCAGTAGATTGGAATTGTTCATTCTTAGATCCTTCTTGTTAGTTGGTCCGGGGCAGGGGACTTAGCCTTTGGCGCTTCAATCGACTCCTGCCTCAAAAGGATTGTCAAACTTCATGATTATTTATCAAATACTAGATTTTCACACATGCGTTGAACTGGAAGATACCAAATTAAATTATATCTAACATTAGTACGAAATATTAAGTAATGCATGGTTAGCCACATTAAACTGTAATGTTTTGATTATCTTGTTGTTAATTAATAGTATTATGTGGTAACTCGATATAGAATGTTGTTAAGTGACTTTAGTAGGGACTGACACAAAAAGGGGGCCAAACCCGATACCCACGGGTACCCAATCATATTAAGATGGAAATACCTGACTAAACAGGTAATTAGATGGGGGATGGGATAAAGAAAATTGACCCGATGTAATAATGGGTCGGGAAGGTTAGGATAATTTTTACTCGCACCTAACCTATTTAACTGTTTCTTGATAAAAATAAAAATATTTACTAAAAATTCTAAGGTTTTAAAATGTAAAACGTTGATAAAACTTACCTAGAAAGTTTAGTAATTTCAATTGTAATTTTAGTGTTTCTAATACTATTTATTAAATAAAAAATAAAAATAAAAATATATAAATATATAAATTAGCCAATAAATGGATAATATAAATGATTCGTATCAGCCCGTTGCCAACCCGTCCTCGATTTAAATGGGGATAGGAGAAAAAAATTTTGATGGCTAAGGTAAAGGGTGTGGCATACCCGATCTCAATCCGGCCCGGCCCAACCCATTGTCATTCTTATATCTCAGTAAATTAACTAAGTTTTTGGCAACTCTCCAAATTATTTATTTTGTTTATAATCTACCACACGATATCATTTCATTGGTTTCACCTTTTTCAAAAAGTAAAAGTTAATCCGCAATATTTTACTTTTTACAAAAAGCAACTAATAAAATGCTGTAACGTAACAATTTATAAACCAATTTATAACCTACATAGTGCTTGTTTGATTCTCATTATTTTCTCAAATTATAATTTTATCTATCATTGATTTGACAACTGCTCAATTATAATCACATATTTCAAACTTTTATACATTTTCAATACATATTTTTACCACTCTCCTCATTATAATTTCCTCAAATTTAGACAAATAATGAGAATCAAACAAGCTTATAGTTGCCAAACACATTGTTAAAATATTTTATTTTTCTCCGTGACTATACCGTGATAGGAATTTTGTAAACTATGAAATGTTAATTAAACCATATTTATTATGAAATAACCTAATAATGACTCGATTTAAAAGCATATAAAAATAATTAAAAATTAATGCACAAGCTTTTAGAAAAACACACACACATACTCTCTCTCTCTCTCTCTCTCTCTCTCATATTGCATCCGTCCCAAAAAGATAATCCATATTTTCTTTTTCTTCCGTCCAAAATATGGTCCAGTTTCCTTTTAAAAAAAAGTAGTTGAAATATTATTTTTCTTATAAGTCCTTCTATAATGTGCATAGTTATCAAAAAAATAGAATTATTGAAGTGAAATAATTAATAAATCAAAAGGTATAATAAGTAAATTATATTAAAATTTGTTTTTCTAATACTATTAAAGAAACTTTTCTTAATTTATGTGAAAGAGGGAATAAGACCATCTTTTTGGAACAGAAGTAGTGTGTGTGTATATATATATGTATATAGTAAAAAATTGTGAATTAAAAAATCAAAAAACTTTGAATATAGATTAATCAAGCAAAATATCTAAGAAGATAAGACAAGTCCAGTATAAAAATCTCAAATTTGAGATCTCAGCTATCGATGAGCAGAAAATAATAATAAATTAGAAATGATCTGAGAGAGATTCTTAAAAATAAGAATAGATTAGTACTATAATCGCAAATTAATTGGAAAAAAATAGGGAAATATTAATCTATAATTTACTGTTCGGTAAAATTTGTGTGTAATTCTCAAGTGTATATGTCGAACAAGTAATAAAGTGGATTTTGAGTTTGGGTTATCATTCCCACGAGGAAAGATTCAATTATTGAATGTACAACTCACGCTCTAGTTGAAACAATCGCAATTTTGAGTTGTTTTAAAAGCAAATAAATAACTAAAAGTAAAAATAAATAAGTAGTTAAGAATGATAAATGTGATTATGAAAGTTTAATCAAGAATTTTATGAACTTGAGACTCATAACTTCACAACTATTGATTCTCCTAGCTATCTATTCATTGATTTAACAAAAACCAATTCTGGTTAACGATCGAATTTCACGTAATTAATCAACTACCTTTCTCAAAGTTACTTAGTCCTACTCAATTAGGTCCCCTCACTCATCTCTAAGTGAGTTCGTTAACAACCATCTTAAATACATTAATAACAGAAAACTCATACAAATATCCCCGAAGTTCAATTTACTTGACGACACTAACCACAAGCAAATTTCTTTGTCTTGTCTAAATTAATGTCCTTTATGACCTAATCTAATTCATGCATTCTTTTCTCGAGTTCAACACAAACCAATAAACACCCACGAAGTCGGGCGCCAAATAAGTGAAAGTCATACAAAACAACGATAAAGAATTAACAGGAAACCAACTTTTTGGTGTTAAATCCACAAACAAACAATTAGGGTTCACAACGGGGCTACATTGTTAGTCCCAAGAAAAGAAGCTTAGCTACTCATGAAAAAATCGAGCTAAACTTTCATATAAAATCTCTAGAAACTAAGTAATTCAATGTATATGTGAATGTCTGGGTTAGAACCTTTTTATAAGGTCTAAGAAATATAAGAAAAGAGTAAAATTCGTGTACTAAGTTTGCCACAAAAAAAGAATTCTAAATAAAATAGGAAAACATAAAAAAAAAAATCGAGAATACCTAACCATTCTGCTGGGTCTTCAACCGTCCATTTTGCCTTCTGGCCCTGGCCGCATAGCTTAGCGCGTGTGACCGCACTTTTTCATTCCATTTTGACTTGGACCAAAGCCGTATCCATCTATGCCTTGTATTCTGGTCGCACATGTGGCCGCATGGCTGCATGCCATTTGGATGTTGCAACTTCATTCATCAACTTCCAATTTTGTTCATTTTAACTCCCGAACTTCATAATTCGTGTTAAGTTGATCCAAATTCGTCTTAACTTGACTTTCTCTTAGATTTTAACCTACACTTCACCAAATAAATGTAAATACGAACTTTTAAACACAATATCACTTAATTAAAAACACATTTAGGGGATTTAAACACAACAAATAGCTACCTATCAAACTCTCCCACACTTAGACCGTTGTTCGTCCCGAAACAACGAACAAAACAAAAACAAAAGAATAAAGACACAATACTTCAACTTTCATCACATATATGAGATAACAACCCACAATATCCCTTCTTTTAATCAGTTCGGAGTAAGATTACCTAATAAAAAGTCTCCAAAACAATGCAAGATTTTTGACAATTTTACCCCACACATACACACACTCTCCCTCTCTCTCTCTCTCTCTCTCTCTCTCACTCTCTCTCCCCCATCTCAATTACTGGTTAACCCTTCAAAACTCATAAAATGTCTTGATCAAGTGCCCTCAAGCAACCATTAAAATCATAAGATAAAGTTTTTACCTGAAATGGCATAACCCGGACAGGCCGACCATCACGGATAAGTTCACTCTTCGCTCAAATGTTTGAAGGTAAATGTGTAATTCTATTTGTATTTTTGTTTTTTTGTTTTCATTCTGAAGAACATTCTCCTTTTCTGATTTCATTATCTGTTTTTTAATTTGCTGAAAACATGTTCTGTTTGTATTATCTGAAAACTGACTTTGAGAATGGAAAGCCAGAAAACACGTTCTGTTTAACATTTTCTGAAATAAATTTTATTAACAAAACATATTATAGAAATATAACTCTACATCTATTTCAGTAATGATATATAACCAATTGCTTATGCTACCTTCTATTTCAAATTTAAACATATTGAACAAAATATATATTCTCGTTATCTATCAAGTAAGCTATAAATTTCAAATTTCTATTTCAATTTTTTTTTTTTTTTGGTGAAAACAATTTTCATTTCACAAGGAAAGCAAATACAACTGAAAGAAAAGGGGAGCGTTCAATCCTTTTCCAGCTACCCAAACAAAGAAGTGAAAAATAAAACTATACTAGTAATTACACAAAAAAGCCATCAGGCTAGCAACAAAAGAACCCAACAGCAGCCCAGAAATGTAAGGAAATATCAGCAGCCCAATAGCAATGCATGGCAAGGAAATACCAGTAGCCCAACAAAGCAAAGCAATATCAGCAGCAGCATCACCAGAACCAGCAGCCCAACAGCAATATGAATAAGGAATAGGCAGTAGCAGCATCAGAAATGCAAAGAAATAACCCAACAGCAGCTAGCAATGCATGGAAATACCAGCAGCAGAACAAGGAATTTACAGCAGCACCACTAGCATTGTAAAGAGCAGCAGCAGCAGCAGCACCAGTGGCAAAAAAATCCAAGGATCCCCAGCAGCACTAGCCGTGCATATATAAACCAGCAGCAGCCCAGGTAAAAGGGCGGACCAATGCCATCCAAAGAACCAAAAAATAGTAGCAATTCAAAAGCAGAAAAGCATAACCAAAACACCAGCCCATAGTTTGCTCTACGCATACAATATTTACTTACATTCTAGAATGCTACCATATTAAAAACATGCATATAAGTCCTACAATCTTCCACTCTATGCGTACAATATTTACTTCCATTCCAGAATGAAATCGTATCAAATTAGATTTATAACAAATGGATTTATACATTTATACATATATACCCACCAAAAAAAAAAAAATCAGATTTACAACAAAAAAGCACATGGACATACAAACAGATTTATACTTATATACCCCCCCAAAATAAAAAAAAGGATATATAACAACAAACAGATTTATATACCATTATACAAACAGATTTATAAAGTTATACATATATACCCAAAAAAAAAAAGGATTTACAACAAAAAACACATGTATATACAAATAGATTTATACTTATATACCAAAAAAAAAGGGGATATATAACAACAAACAGATTTATA
>CAVNYN010270508.1:0-43443 GCA_963692815.1 Nyctanthes arbor-tristis | reverse complement strand
AGCGGATAAAGGAGAGGGGAGGAGATTTGAACCTAGGTAAAACCTAGTAAGGGGTAAGCCCTTTTTCATTTGTTTCCCCCTGAATCCCCCGTCCTCCCTCCCTCCCAACTATCTAGGGATGCATAACGAGTCGGTCGGCTCGGGCGGCCCACGGCCAGGCCCGCAAAAAGCCCTAGCCGACTCGGCTAGTGGCTCGTTTATCTCGAGCCCGGGCCCGAGTCGAGCCCCAAATTTTGGAGATCGGAAGAGCGTCGTGTGGCCCGTGTGGCTTGCCGGGCCAAAACAGGCCGGCCGTGTAAGTCCGTTTACACGGGCTTTCAAGGCTCGCCCGTGTCGAAATTTAAAAAAACCAAAAAAACTTTGTAATAATTTAATTATTTGGCTTACAATTTCATATAAAAGGTAATTATACTGTTACTACTATTTTTGCTTATGAACCACATTTTATCTTCACTACTACTATGTTTGTGTTATTTATTAAAAAAAACCAAGCCGGCCCTCGGCTCGAAAAAGGTCCGAGCCAAAGCTCGGGACAAGCCTAAATTTTGCCACTAGGCTTTGGCTCTACTCGACTTGGAATTTTTAGGCTAGGGACCAAAAAAGCTCGAGCCGAGCTAGGGCCTAAATTTATGTGAGCCGGCTCGGTTCGTTGACATGCTTATAACTACCCATTTTTCTAGTCGAAAGAAAAGAAGAAAGATACATAAAATTGCAGTATGACACGTGTCTTCAAGTAAGTGGCGGGTAATTTCTAGAAGGTCTGATAGAAACGTCTGGGTCAATGTCGAGGACCGTCGCCCTCCTCCTCCGCAGTATAAAAGACTCCTCCCAAGATTTGTTTCTTGTTTTAGCTCTCTATTCACGGAAGAATATTTATCGCCCATATAAGTGGTGAATCTCTCGCCTAATTAAGGTATGATTTTTTTTAATCTATTATAGTTAGAAAGGATTGGAGTTTTTTCCCCTTAATTGGTTGTTGAATTCTGCATCTGAGATCCGGTGCGTTATTGTCAAATAATAACAATTGTTGGAACGAAGAAATTATAAGTTTCTGTGTTGAAGTTCTTTTTTTCTTACACAGAATGTGTAATGTAGCATTTTATGAATTGATGTGTTTATGGTAAGAAATACGGTTTAGGATGATTCTTTGTGTGACCCTGAGCTTGGAGGACAGTATTTGGTATCGATTTAAGTATTGCATTTTCTGAATGGTGCTTGTATGCTGCTGCTTTGGATGGTAAGTCCAAATTTTGTTTTATGCTCAATTTATTCATCATTGTTTGAACCACCCCCACCCCCACACCCAAAAAAAAAAAAAGTTTAGTAATAAGATAGACGGTTGGTATAAACAAAAATTTTGAGTGCCCTTCCAAATAGCCGAATGATGTAAAGAAATTAGGGAGCGAATGTGTATTTTGACAACAGCTCTAAGCATGCAGTTAATGATTTTACATTTTCACTGCATTCAACACGTTAACTCCTGCCCCTACGAAGCCTGGCTCTTGGTTCTGCAACTGGTTTTGGATTATGATAGATGTTATTAAGCTTGAATAGTCATATCATATAAGATGTGTGCAGAAGTGCACAAGTACTTTTTATTCAAGTATGTTCTTCTTGGTGCTGATGTGCTGCATCTATGCATCCCTCATTCATGAAACAGATGATGTGTTAGCTTCCTTACTTAATATTGACTCTGGGATTAAGCATGATATGATTTATTAATTGGTTAATTTGTTTAACTCGGGAAAGAATCTGGGATGAAATTAAGTAATTGGGATTCAACTTTTACCTGTGTATCTTTGCCTAACATATTTCTGACTTGTTATCCTTGTCTGTAGATCATTCTTTCTGTTGGATTACTTTAAACTTGTTCATTTTTCCACCAGAGTGTTGGAGATGGCAGAGGTATGTTGTACTTTTGTTTTATTAGTTAGCTTTTTGAATTTGCTGGAAGTGATCTGAATGTGGATGATTTCTATCATTTAACCAAATCTTTTGTTATAGCAGGAGGGACACAAGGTCTTGTTGAATGTGTATGACTTAAGTCAAGGTCTAGCTCGCCAGTTGTCAACAACATTTTTGGGAAAGCCAATTGAGGCTATATGGTAAGCGATATATTTCCTTAAGGTTGATATCTGAACACAAGTACCTTGACATTTGAGCATGTATAGACTGGTGATTTTCTTCATTAATTGTCTAACTTGTACATGATGCAATTTGAGAAATGATAGAAAATTTCACACTGTCTTGAAAATCATGTGTAGAATCTTCTTGGTTCACGATTTAGAATAAGCTATTGTAAGAATCTACTATCAGTTTTATTCACTTTCTATTTCTTGCTTTAGATGGTTCTTTTTTTCTATGACTGATGCTGAGATGCTGCTGTTAGAGTTATATAATCACTTATATTTAGATGGAAAACATTTTAAGGCCTTTACGTCGCTTTCCCAGAAGTTAATAGTACATTGTCAGCTTGATGCAGAAGTTAAAGAATCCATAGTTGCTTTATGCTTGCTGGCGCTTGCTTCTTTAGTTTTGGTGTGTGAGCGAGTAGCTCCGTGTTTGCTGTTTTCTTGAATTTTACATTTCCCCCCTTCCATTTTAGTTCCTTTTCACACTTCATTGGATAGGAGGTCGGTGTTCTTTTCTCAATCAGTTTGTTCTTTTGTCTTGAGGCTTGTTTAGCACTTACTTTTGAAATTGGTCTATTTGTATTCTATTTTGAAGTTGGCATGTGAATGTTAAATTCCTTGAAAACTGCAGGCACACAGGAGTTGTGGTTTATGGTAATGAATACTATTTTGGAGGCGGCATTCAGAGTGCTCGTGCAGGAACAACGCTGTATGGAACTCCTATTCGTGTTTTAGATCTTGGTGTCACACATGTGACCAAAGATGTATTTGAAATGTATCTGCAAGAGATTGGCCCTCGCTACACTGCCGAAAAATATAGTCTGCTAACTCTTAATTGCAACAACTTCAGCAATGAGGTGACACAGTTTCTGATTGGTGCTTCCATACCAGACTACATTTTGAACCTGCCCAATGAAGTCATAAGCAGCCCAATGGGTGCTTTTATATGTAAGTGCTATTACCATATTTACATATACAATTTTATAGTGGATATGTTTATACCTCTTGAATGTGGGAAAGGGAATTTTAAAGTGAGTATAGTTGTCTCTATGTCATTTCATGGATCAAAATCTCTAGTTCTTTCCCTCTGCCATGTCCATTATGGTTGATGGTAATTGATAGTATGGAGCTTTGGTGATGTACTTCCTCGAAATAATTAACTTGTTCCTTTGGATGATCAAAAAGCAAGTGGAAAGTGGAAACATCCTTATTTTACTGAGAAGAATGTGGGCAGAAAAAGAGAGCGGGAGGAAAATTCTCTCTGACATATGGAGGGGGATGCAATCATTTTTTCCTTCCTATGTCACTTGGTATTGTGACCTCCACGAAATCTGTTCATGTTTGTTGCTAATCTGCTTCTATATCACAGCTGTTATCAGATATACATTCTGTTGTTGGTAAGTGTAGTTGGTTAAGATAAAGATTTTTTTGGAGTTGGATCAAGAGTTGATGAATAACTGAACAGGTCTTTCTAACCAAGAGCAGTGCTGCATTTCTTGATCGAGAGATCCTTTATCATTTTAGAGGATTTAATCAGTAATGTTTATAGCTATGTGTTTGTGCTTATATACCGTCTGGTCTTTCTGTAAACATTTATTTATATGTGTTATGGTTTTATGCATTTTAATATGCAAAACAACCTTTTGATGAATTTTGTGGCACTGTTAAATTTTCAGTAGATATGCTATACTAGTAAGTAGAAGGTACACTACTAGAGAGATTTCTAGTTTAGATTTAAAAAGATGTTGAGTCGCTACGCTAATTATATTGTTATTATTATGGATTTTGGTTCAGTGCCTATGATACAGCAACTGGAGACGACACTGAAAGCAGGTGCAGTTCCCCAGGCTCCACAATTCAGGCCCCCTACAGTGGCTCCGGCTATTCAGACAGCAAGTTCCGCTAAAAGATCAACAGGTCTAGGTAACGGGGAGGTCCAGAGCAAATCGGCGTCAGAAGCAGAACATACCAGTTCTGGGGAAAAAGAGCAACCAAAGGAGGAGACGATTTCCCCTGATGGAGTGCCAGAGAAGTCACCCAATAAGGACATACAAGACCCTCTTGGGGATGCTAGAAACAAAGTACAACAGGAGATCAGCAGAGAGTTTGCAGCACTCATGGCAAGTGGAACATTACGTGCAAGTGAGGCTGCTGCTCTAGCAACTAGGAAAGTGATGCAAAGATATGGACATATGAATGCCGCACAAAGCTAGAAAATATTTGTTTTTTTGGAGCTTCTATTGTATTTCATTCAACGCACTGTGGATGGTAATTCAAATCTGAAACTAGCATTTATTGTTGCGCCGGCAGTTGAAATTTCATTAGCTGTCGCCATTATTTCTTTGCAGATGCGAAGTAAGAAGCATGAAGACCTTCTTTGATGTATTGTCTTGTTTAATTCGGGCTCATAATGGAATTTATTTGCGCATAGAAGGCTTACCGTGCTTTCCTAGATGCAGGACGACACTAAATAAATTTTAAACACACTAATGCTTGAAAGGAAGTCGGTTAGTGTTGGGATTTGGGAAATTCAACTGAATGTTGATTTTGAGAAATCTGTGTACTGTGTTTTAATTTTTTGACATTTGAATGGTTGCCCCATTAGATTCTGGTACGAAGAAAATGTCCATTAGTGATTTGCTTAGGGTAGCAAAGACGGTCTTAGCGTGCAGAAGGAGAATCAACGTGAGAGACTCTTTTTGATTTTTGTATCGAGTAGAAATATTGTAATCGATGTTAGCTCCCTTTTTGTTATTGTTTCTCGACGTTGAAGGGTTTTGGGGTTTGAGGGCTTATTTGATTATCATTAGAGCAATTATATTACCAATACAAAATTTTATTGCCGCACCACAATTTAAGAATATTTTTTTATTATTTAAAAGTCCTTAGTCAAAATTACATTTAACCTATATCAATGTCTTTTAACAATTGTTTTTTTTTTCTTTTCCATCGCATACTACATTCATGAGTTATGACCCTTCTCTACTTTTTAAATCCCTTTAATCAATCCTTCTCAACGGCCAATGACTGCTACTTCGGAGCCAGACTAGTATATGGTTGAATCCATTTCAATTAAGAAATATTATGAATGAGTTTAATTTCG
The DNA here is from genome assembly GCA_963692815.1 of Nyctanthes arbor-tristis. Lineage (NCBI taxonomy): Eukaryota > Viridiplantae > Streptophyta > Magnoliopsida > Lamiales > Oleaceae > Nyctanthes > Nyctanthes arbor-tristis. The sequence continues at coordinate 38,208 of CAVNYN010270508.1, read as the reverse complement.
TGTTTGAAGCAATAACCAGATCCATGTTCCTTAAATTAATAATAAATCATAATGGAATCATATGTTCTGCAAAAGTCATGATAACCTAGGTTTCCGTTTCCTCAAATCTCAAATAGTAACGTTGTTAGAGTTGCTTTTATTTTGAAACCAAAATCAGTTTTGTGAAACACGCTTTTACTAAAAATACTGCTACTTCATCTTGAACCGCTGGATCTCCAAGATTGATCTAGGCCATCCATTCCTTCTATATATATCGGACTTTGTGTACTGTAGAAGGCAGAGTTTTGGAGTCATTCTCTCTATTTCCAGATAGGGTTTCTTGTATTCTCTCTGTAAAGTCTCCTTTCATCTCTTTGTGAGAATATCTTTGTGAGTTTAGGTTAGGAATCCGAGAGTGTTTGTTGAAATCTATCTGTGGGTGTAAGGATCTTGTGTGATTCCTCTTTGTGTGGGTTTTTGTACTCAAAACTATGTAATTTTTTACGGTTATAGTGGAAACGAGGCTTTTCACTCCGGTGGAGCTTCGAACGGAGACGTAGGTGGTGGTGCCGAACTCCGTGCCCTTCGGGGCGAACATATCATTGTTTTGTGTTCTTTTCAGTTTTCACGTGGGTGGTTTGGGATTAATTTCTGAATTCTTGGGTCGATTATTACAACAAATGTAAATACGAATCGGTTCAAGATTACAAAACTATTTATTAAAAAAAAATGAAACGGGCTGAAGATCACAAGGCGGATGAACCCTGTGTTTTTCAATTTCTGACAAGACGTTCAATTTCCGACAAAATGTTCAATAGTAGGTTACAGCGGGTGAGGGCTTGCGATTTGGTTAGTGGAGTAGACGGAGAATATGAAGATGTAGATGGGAATTAGAAACTAGAAATGTACACAACGCTAATTGATTTGCTAATTTTTTGTTTTTGTAAATTTTTTTGATAATTTGGTCATAATTGTCAATATAATGTGGTGTGGTGTGGTGTGGTTATTAAATTTTCTTTTTATTTGTGGTGGGAATATAATGTGGTGAGAGAAATAAATATTGTAGTGACAATATAATTGCCGTTATCATTATCATTATCACTAATATATAAAAGTGGGAATGTGTGTAAATCATTTACTTTCTCACTTTATCCCTGATATTTTCTATTAATACCAACAATATCTTTATAATGGTGTAATTATTTCATATATATTTAAAGTTAAAATCTTAATAAATGACTTCTTTCTTAACTATCCATCTAAAGTTGATTGCAAAACTCAATTAATAACCACTTTTAACATATTCTATCGTGAAATCAATTTTTTAACTTTTTGGTTTTAATTTCTTTTTTTTTTGCGTTAACTTGACTTTTAATAAACTTATAAATGATGTAATCATTTGTTTCATTACCTTTTTGAATAATCCTATGGTATAATTCTAAAGTATTAATAGCAAAATTTCATTTATGAAAATTTAGTTCTTTGAATTTTCTGTTATAGTTTTTTGAGTGCTCTGTTTTAGTTATTATTATAACAATGACAATATGTCAAAACTATAAATATGTGAAACATTCACTTATTCAATATAATAAGACTAAAATTTTAGTGTGCACAGTCATTCATCTTAAATGTATTTTCAACATGTGCAAATACTATTCAACAATATTCTTATGTTTTAAAATTACATGCCATAGCATGTTACGGGAATAATGACAATGTATGTTTATTTCAAAGATTGGGTAGACCAAATTCGATTTCTGCTCTATTTTTCTCCATTCCTCTTGCAATGGAGAAATATACCAAAAAGATTTTGAAGCATTTGGTACGATCTCTTATGTGTGATTTTCCTTCTTTTTTTAGTTGGAACTCTTATATAACCGATTAGTTTATAATTTGCATTTTATGATGATTCTATGTAGGCAATTACAAAAAGAATGGAAAAAAGTAATAGAAGAGAATACTATAAATAGTGGAAAACTCTAAAATAGTCAAGTGTCACGTAGTTGCATTGCAATAGAATAGACAAAAAAAAAAAAGGAATATACATTGGTTTGTTCAATAAGGGACGAGCTATGGCATTTTTAAAAATTTCAACAAACAATAGGCATTGGTTCCTTATAGTCAGACAATAGGCATCGGTTCTTCAACAAACCGACGCCTATTGTTGCCAATAGATAATAGGCATCGATTCCTTGAGGAATCGACGCCTATAAATTAATTGATTTCTCTTTCTACATTTTTTTGCTTCCGTTATGGAACAATAATTCAAAAACTATTCAACTTGATGCAATTTTTTTTTTAAATAAAGTAGGCAATTTTTACTTTTACTTTCCTCAAAGCCATAGGAAATTTTGAATTATCATATAGAAAAATGGAAATTAGAAAGCACTATACGGAGAAACAATTTAAAGATGAATGCCACACTTTCAAATATAGAAGACCAAAGAATTTGTAATGAGAACATTTCTTTTTATTTGGTGTTTTTTTTTTGGCCTTTTATACATATATTATCGTGGTGTGATGACAACTATTAAATATGTTATTAATCTTTATCATTAGTGTGAATGCTTTTGTAATTATTATACATACAATGTGCAACACACATTTGAACTACTAGTTTATCTAAATGTGGGGAAATTATAATGAGGTAAGAGGTAAACTGTATAATGGAAATGTAAAAAATTGTGAAATGTGTGGTTGTAATTGAACAGTAATCAAATCAAATGTCAAATTAGTGATAGGTAAAATTATAATTTGAATAAATAATGAGAATCAAACAAGCTCTTGGTTTAACTTAAATACAATTTTTTTTTCACATTTTTGACGCTTTCTTCAATATTAGTTTCATGAGTTGAGATGATTATTTATTCTTATCTTTAATATCTATGGCCATCCTCAATCCCCAAACTCTACTTTGTTTGAAAAAACCTTTCCAATCCATATATCTTTTCCCTTTTTGTTATTTATTTTTCAACCAATAACATATTATAAGAACCATAATACAATAAAGAGTAGTGCTATTTAGTATTATTGGTGCTTGGTACCATATCAATGTGACATTGAATGATAAGTCAAATCAATGGGTTCTTTATTTATGCATTTAATTTCACTTATCATTCAATACCACATTAGTTGCCACATAGACTAATGACAAGCACCACTAGTGCTATATAGCATTATTCTACAATAAAATCAATATTTACTTAATTTACTAGAAGCAATGCTTTTATTTCATCATCAAATTGCAAAAAAAGCCAAATTACAAGCACGGAAGAAAAAAAATGACCAAAAATTTTGAAAAAAGAAGAGCTCACATGAAATTGAGAAATGGAAAATTCCCCACCCCAACCCCCCCCCCACCAAAAAAAAAAAAAGAATGGAGGGGGAAAGAAAAAAGGAAGGAAAGGGGTAATTTTGATCTAACAACATACATTAGGCACGTTATGACGCCATATAGTCTATGTGGCGTGCCCCAATACAAGCCACATAGCCCATATGGTGTCATAATATGCCCGACGTATGGTGCCGGAATGAAACTAAGGAAAGGGGAAAAAGATGGAAATGACACTCTCTTTTCGTAATTAAACGGAAATGCAAGTGCCAATTGCCAAATCGATATTATGGCATACCACTGTAGTAAATAACGGTTGGCGGGAATTTTGTAATTGTAAAATCCCATTTAACTCCAAAACACCATAAGGTTGGAGATGCCCTCAGTGATCTATTTGCATTTTGCAGTGAAAATATGAAATTAGTCAGAACAAAGTGGTAAAGGATTCTATAAAATATTAGGTTGTAATTAGCTTGGACATTATCCGAAAGATGTGCGTTTAGAACTGCTCTTTAGTACGGTCATTTTGACTCGCGAAAATGGAGATGTGCTAGGCCTTGGCATTGGTCGGCGGAATTGAAACTGAACTAACCATGGTTGGTTTGGCCAATTGGCGAATTGAAATTGACCATTTCAATTTGGTTAACTGACAAGATCATAAGTTTTTGCGGCTTTCTGACACGATTTTGCAAACCAACCGTCAATTTTTTTTTTTTTTTTTTTTTTTGAGCTTCAACCTAAATGAAACGAACTGAACTGATTGGTTCATCAGCTTCCGGTCAAGTTAACCGGAAGATGTTCCAAGTGAATAGCCAGAGCTCCTCATGCCATGCAAATTGCAATGTCGAAATAACCAACCACACAATTGAAGATACAAATTAAACGGTAACATAACTGTCCAAGGTAAATTAGTGTAATGTGGCACTCCATATACATCTATGCGAAAGAGACGAAATGGTCACACAACAAAAAAAGTACAATATATTAAATGCCGAAAGTCGAAACCTCATCAAAACAGAAACTTGGGGGGTAACACAAGTACACAAAAGTAGTGAGTACAAAAGCCGGAATCTTCCTCGACCAGCAGGTACGACAGGAGATTCTACAAAAGATACTCAAGTTTCTCTACAAGATAACACTCGAATATTTCACCCTTTTTGTAGCACGAGAAACCAACTCGAGTTACATATAGGATAAACAGATAAATTCATCTTCTATGGAGGAAGAACAAAGCCATCCCAAGTCTATTAATACTTGGGATTGCTTTCAGAGCCACAGCACAGACAGAAGATAACTATGTCAGAGAATTTCACCCAGAAGACTGTGATCGTCTATGGCTTTTCTTAACCGGACTCCATTTCATGTCATTCATCAGATCTTGTTTCTCTTCTTCTTTATCTGCAATCTCGCTTTGACAATCCACAGGTGATCCTAACGGTTCATGAGGAGAAGGTGGAGAGGCAACATACGAAGCCAATGCAGTAGTTTCGGGTCCAAGCCAGAGATAACTGAGAGCGCTTACCACATCGCTTATTGAAGGACGAACAGCTGCATCGTCTTGAAGACACATGGCAGCAATAGCAACTGCTTGGCTCAAGCTTTTCTTTGGGACCTCCTTTGGAAGCAGTGGATCGGCCAGTTCTGCGTATCTTCTTGGTTGCTTGAAAATGGGTTCTGCCTGTAAAGTGAATATCGAGTTATATCAGATCGAAACTAGACTCACAAGTAGTCTATTGCAGAAGTTGTCTAAATTGACCAGATGATTGCATATATAAGAAGCATCTTGGCATTCTGATAAGCATGTGTAGTTGAAAAAATGTAATCATACAAAAATTTGAAGCAACTCTTACCCAGGTTACTAGATTTTGTTCACTTTGTCTCCTCATAGGATCAATGACTCTTCTTCCTGTAATCGTCTCCAAGAGAACAACACCAAAACTGTATACATCTGACTTCACTGTTAGTTGGCCGGTTCTTTGGTACTCAGGGGCGCAATATCCATAAGTTCCCATCACCCTTGAAGATACATGAGTCTTATCCCCCTCAGGTCCAAGCTTAGCTAAACCAAAATCGGAGAGTTTTGCATTAAAATCCTTGTCCAACAAGATGTTGGAGGATTTTAAATCACGATAAATGACAGGCGGGTTGGCTTTGTCGTGTAAATATTCCAGGCCTTTGGCTGCATCTAATGCTATTTTCATCCTTGTAGACCAACCCAATGGAGCCTGACCTCGTGAGAGATCTGATAAATGAAGTCAAGAAGCTTTTACTTCATTTGTAATAGCATTCTACTAGAATAAGTTCATCAACAAAGAAAATAAAAGAACACAAAAAAGTAAGTACTGACGGATTATTTTATTAAGAAGAAAACAACAGTTAAGCAGGCTGATGGGGAAATAAAACGAATAGGGAAAATATGCGGTACCAAGTAGATGGTCTTCCAGGGATCCCAATTCCATATACTCATATACCAAAAGTCTTTGCTCTCCATCAGCACAATATCCTATCAGATTTACCAGATTTTGGTGGTGTAAAAGGCTCAGCATCAAAACCTCTACAAGAAATTCTCTGTTTCCTTGTAATCCATTACGGTCAAGTTGCTTCACCGCTACAATCTGAACTTAAATTACCCCAATGTCAGCCCATTCAACAAATAATCAAGAAAAGAAAACCCATTGACTGCCAAGTTTACAGCATTAATACATGTTCAATATTTTTGTTTTTACTTGATCCTGACTCCTGACAAATCTTTATGCTATCGAGTAAAAGAGGTCACATTTTTGGAAACCACATTTACGGTTTACCTTCAGGTCAAAATAAGTAAACTTCTTAACTCTTATTCTCTTAAGCTTAGCTAAAGATGTCCAATATATAAAAGTAAAACTACCTGGCCTGTATTCTCGATACAACCCTTGTAAACTCTTCCAAATCCACCTTCACCCAAAAGAGAATCTTCCCTAAAATTATTTGTCGCAGCCGCTAGCTCCTTGAAGGTGAAAGTTTGGGCCTCATTAGTTTTGCTCCCACCTTGGCTAGTAGCTTTGTTCTTTATAGCTTCTTCTAGACCCTTTTCTGTGAAAGAAAGCAAGTACATGAAGCTAGCAGGAAAAACCTCTTGAATTCCAGACAGAAAAAGATCAGCTTATTTCGCTTCTCTTCAAATGTCATTGGAAGCACAAAAATTTTCAAGGGGGGTAAATCCACATTCACTAAAATTTTAAGAAAAATTCCATATTGATCAATTTATATTGTAACAGCATTTATATTGTTGATTCAGTGATCTATTTAGAGCAAATGAAATTCATCAATAAGAAACATGAAATTTGCTGAATTTTTATTGTCTACAACTACTTTCCCATTTTGTAATGCCAAAGCATATGAATCATAGGCTTGAGCCTAATGACTAATGCATCACAGCTATCTCATTTAAGGAAAATGCAATTTATGCACCTGGTCGTGGATGTGGCAGTGGTCGAGGCTGAAGCCCCGTCAGGGGTGGCAGAGGCCTCGGCGGTCTTTTTGTCCTGCCACCATACTTCTTGGATGGTTTAGTTTCATGGGACGAGAAACACGAAAAACAACTCATATTTTGCCTTTGAAATTTCAAATGCAAATGGTTACCATCGCACAGATATTTCTTTGATCCATAAGAATCCAACAGTGAAGAAGAAACAAAACAATAAATTTTGATCTTGGCTTCTATACAAGGCTAATAAATAAATAAAAACTATAAAAAAAGAAGGCTGATTTCTTTCTGAATTTAATCAGTAATATCTCCAGGCTCTGGCCTAAAAAAGCCTGGAAATCCAAATGGGGAAATTGCGTCGATTCCTTGAAATTCAATTCAAGAATCTAAAATATGGGTCTTTCACCGGAAGCAACGAAAACTAGTTATCAAGGAAAAAAAATCTAAAATTTGAGTTTTTCTGAAGAATCCATGTTCTGGGGATAATCATCAAATAGAAAGGGAAGAAATGGGTTTTTCCTTTTCCTCCAAATTTCCCGCAAAAGATGGACAGAGAACGGGAGGGAGAATTTGAAGGGTCACTATAAATAAAGAAAGAAAAATGTGGGAACCATGTTTGTAGGGAGATTGGAAAACATGCGGGCAATTCAAAACCATCTCATCTCATTTTTTAAACTATTTCTATTTCTATGATCTTGCATATATCGGTTCAGTATAAACTCATCTTGATTCTACACTCACTTCCATGATCATTGTACATTTTAAGAATGCATTAATTTATCGGTTATGAGTCGGAGGTCCTGTTATATCCGACATTTATGAGTGTTAGGTCATGCTTTAAGTGTTAAAAATTAAAAAATTGAAATATATGATGATTAAACATATAAAAGATGAAGCCAAATTCGAGAAATGATAAGGCCTCTAACAGGAAGGTTTTCAAAAACCTCTTACAAGTTTTGTAAAAAAAACTTCTCACCCCGTATAACGTGTAGGGATGCACGTCATGTGTACCTTATACAACTCATTTATATTTTAAATACACATAGCGTGTATCCACACGTGCCACGCAGAATGTTTGAGAAACTTTTGAAAGGGACTCACGATAGACATATTTGTTATACGCCCATGTGGCGTGTTTAGATGCACGCCACATAGGCGTGTAACACTATAATAGTGTTATACATCTGGTGCTTTATCATTTCTGGCCTAATGCTCCCTACGTCCTTTTTCCATTTTTTCCATCCGTTCAAAATCCAAACTTATAGTTCACTTTCCTTCATTAATTTTTTAGTTTTTTAATATATCCTTATGTATTTATTGCGCAGGGTAATTAATACTACGTACATCCATCCCAAAAAGATGGTATTATTATTTTTTCACATAGATTAAGAAAAGTCATTTAATCATATTGAAAAAGTAATATTTAACACCATTTTCCTATTATACACTTTCATTTATTAATTATTCAATTTTAGTAATTATATTTTATTTGATAAATATGCACATTAAATAGAAGTATATAAGACAATTAGTATTTTAACAATCTTTTAAAAAAGAAACTGAACCATATTTTGCGACGGACAAAAAAGAAAAACTGAACCATCTTTTTAGATGAAGATAGTAATAAAGAACAATTAAAGTGAAATACTTATTAAATAAATAAAATGGTATATTAGTAAATATATATTTAAATTGTACTCCATATTAAATAATTTTTCTTAAATCAATGTGGAAAATAAAAAAGAAACTATTTTGATGGGACGGAGAGAATATGTAAAATTTGAGAAATTTTTTTGGTAACGGCTTTAATTTCTTATGCCGTAATCGCCATTTAATAAGAAGAGGCTTCCCATATACTCTAACGAGGTGAGGTAATTTTAGAAACTAGATTTTCTTTCTTAATAATTAGTGTGCGTTATACGGGAAGGTACCAAATCAAATTATATCTAATTATATTAGTATGAAATATTAAGTAATGTATAATTAGCCACATTAAACTGTAATATTTTGATTATCTTTTTGTTAATTAATAGTTATTATGTAATTACTTGATATAGAACATTATTAAGTGGCATTAGTATGGACTGCAGAAAAAATTTAAAAATAAAAAAAATAAACCAAACTCGATACTCACAGGTACCCCATCCCATTAAGATGGAGAATATCTAATTAAACAGGTAATTAAGTTGTAATGAGATAAAGAAAATCGACCCGACTTAATAATAGGCCGGAGAAGGTTAGCATAATTTTTACTCATACCCGACCCTTTTAACTGTTTCTTGTAAAAAATAAAAATATTTACTTAAAATTCTAATGTTTTCAACTTACCAATAAATCTTAGTAATTTCAATTGCAATTTTAATTTAGTGGTGTTAACACTATTTATTAAACAAAAAATGAACATAAAAAATATAAATATATATAAATTGGCTAATAAATGGGTAATATGAGTTATATGAACCAACCGGTCACCAACCTGTCCTTGATTTAAGTGGGGATGGGAGAAAAAATTTTGATAAATAGGGTAATGGGCATAGCATACTCGATCCCGATCCCGACGCTACCTATTGTGATCCTTATATCTCAGGAAATTAAATATTTTATTTTATTTTTTTTGTGACTATTTTTCTCTTTTATTATATACAAAAAATTAACATAATGACACGACTCGATTTAAAAGTATATTAAAATAATTAAAAATTAATACATGAGCTAAAAAGGAAATAGTCTAATACAAATTACGAAATACTTCTAAGATAAGATATATATATATAATATTAAAAATTTTGAATTAAAAACAAAAAAGACTTTGAATATAAATTAATCCCTAAAATTAAATCCTATCCGTCGATCAGCAATTTTAAATACTGCCAGATTATCATAAAACCAAAATTTTGTCTTAGATATATAAGAAGATAATGGAAAATTAAATTAGAATAATCAAATCTAATCAAATCAAAATACTTCTTAGATAAGATAAGATATATATATAATATTAAAAAATTTGAATTAAAAAATTAAAAAACTTTGAATATAAATTAATCCATAAAATTAGATTTTATCCATCAATCAGTAATTTTAAATACAGCCAGCTTATCATAAAACCAGAATCTTATCATGAGAACAACCTAATCTAATCAAATCAATTTAAATTAGTACAGTATATATATAGATGACAGCAAAAATTACCACAATAAGGTTAAAAAGTCTAAAATATCCATTCAAATTGCAGTTTTAGAGGGAAAACTGTGGTGCAACTGTACCGCAACTACTTTCCTTATATATATATATATATATATAGATTTTGAACCTTTGAGTTGAGATCATTTAAGTGCACTTACTAATATCATCCCAATTCATTCAATCCTCAAATCATCACTTTGATTAATGAAGGTTACTTGTCACATGACACCTAGTTATTTTTTATTGACAATCAGACTCTATATACGGAGCTCGATCTAACTAAGTAGAAATCAGCATTTTCACATGATAATGATAAAGAAACTTTCTAACACTATCGGGTGGACGTGATGGCACCAGCGGATGAATTGGACACAGGCTTTATGAGTTTGAGGAAGTTATTTTATTTCTGTATTAATCTATATATATAAATAAATATATAAATATAAACATAAATAAAGGGAATTAAGTCTGCGGTGCGGTACCTCTGTACCCAAGTTTTCCCGTCTAAACTGTGTATTATAGGGTTTTTTTTTTTGTATTTTTAATTGCTAGGGGTAATAGTCACGGTTAGTTTCGATAACATGTTTTAACTTTTAAACTTATTCTTTCACGGTTGGTTTCACAGTTGAGGCTTGAATTTTGCACTTATCTGGAAAATACTTTCCATAGTTATCCCTAATCCTTTCTATTCTCTCCCAACCAATGGACAGTCGAGATGTACATCTTCGAATGGCAAGGATTGTCTGAGTTTGGAATAACATCGTAGATTTTTTGATTTTTTACTTCAATTTGGGCTCATCTTTTTCGATTTACTATATTAATCTTCTGTCAATACTAATCTAATCTGCATAAATCTTGAATTGTTGGCTTTGAATGTTACCTCTTCCTGGCAATTATATCCGCTATTAATCTTCTCTCTCGCACTCTCAATCCTGAATCTTTCCTCTGACAATTTTTTATTGATTTTTTTTTTTTAATTTTGGGTTGATTTCACAATAGAGATCATTTCAAGGGTGACAGAAACTTCGTCGTCCAAATCGAAGAGCACCCCACTATGTGTGTTCAGTGTCCATATGAGTTTTTGAAAGATTTGTGTATGATAACTGTGAAAACTTTATTTGATTCAGGATCAAGGTACAAGCGATGCATACATGAAGAAATCAATCACATTTGGCTATTTTATTTTGGAGTGAAAATGTGGAAGTCTTGGCTTGAAAATGTCTGAATGTTCATCTTCTCCAGATCAAGCGAGGTGGCAGACCATGATATATTTAGAGGTATCTTCACCACCGTATCTATACTCAGTAGTTATTTTCATCTATAATTAGTGCATATACTCCGTAGTTATTTTCATCTATAATAATGCATCTATATCTAAGGAGACTACATAATATATCATACTTGCTATGGGTTTATTAGCCAGAAAATAAAAATCGGATAGAGATACATAATCTTAATTGCATTACCAATTTATCCAAATGTACCCACCGAACATGTAGTTTTGCATGAAATAGGAATGAACGGTAAATATTTGGATTAATTTGGTTCATCCTTCTAACAGCAATCATGGGTTGTGTGGCCTGGTACTGCGTTCTCCTTGGTGGTGTATATTTGGATTACTATTATTATAATATTTATACTTGACTAAAAAATATCAAGTATAGATTATTTATTTTTGTACAAGCTCATTTTGCCTTTTTATTATAGCATCATTTAAGGATGCAAGACCAGTAGATTATAGTATAAAATTATTTTCATGAACCTTTATAGCCGGGGAACAGATGTGGTCAGAGTTAACCCTATTAACATTAAATTATTTAAGGTAACATTTTAATTTGGTTCGAGTCTGGTGTTAAAATCTTCAACTGTGTAATGTCCCGAGTTCTAAATACTCGGAATGTTAGTTAAATCTTTTTTTAACAACTTATCAAACAACTTGAGTTCTAAAAATTAACAATAAAGTGGGGAAATTCTTATTTGTATAAAATAACAAAATTTGTTCTTCATAAAAATCTCAAATCAAATGTATTAAAGTCTTGATGATAAAATCTTAAATAAGCTGAAATTTAATAAATAACTCTTAATGTCCACCACCATACGCGCCTCTAGTTCTAAAATCTGAAAATTATAGATTTATAAAAGGGGTAAGTATTTCATAGAAATACTCAATAAGTTCAGTGCATATAATAGTCAACTTAGATATCAATAGTACATATAAACATGTAATTAAATTCTCAAATACAAGATCTCAAATCTCGGATAAAATCGTACATTCAAGATGCACATTCTCATACATTTAATATGTAAGTTCTCATTCTTAAGCAAAATATTCTCATTATTATGTAAAAGTAATCTCATGCTTAACGCATAATTCTCATAACTACAGTTAAATGCACATAATTGCTATATAAGTTAAATAGAAATGCGCAATTTTAAATAAATAACTTTTATGAAGAAAAAACCTACTTCAAAGAAGCTTTTGGAGTTTGAATAAAAAGTCTTGAAATCGTTTAATTACACTCATGCCTCGTCTACAAAATAAATAATTTAGGTTAGGAATTTGAGAACATTAAAAATTAAATAGAAGTAAGGATTAAATGGTGAACTGAAAAAGTTTTAAAACATAATTCTCAAAACATTTGAGCTAAAATCGGAAAAGGAGTATCTGTAGGGACTGATTTGCTTTGAACAAAGATTTTGGGCCAACTAGAGTCTAGGAATCAAGTATAGGACTGAAACAATTAGAATAACATTCTGGGGACTGAAGTTGCAAATATAATTAACTAGAATAACAGTTCTTTTCATTTTCTCCCAATTCGAGTTCAGAGGCGAGAGAAAGAGAGTGTACGCGAGAGGGAGGGAGAGAGCGAGAGAGAGAGAGAGAGCGATGGTGGGCTGTGGGTTTGGGTGCTGATGAGTTCGAGTCGGATGGTGGCCTTCGGAGTTCTTGGCTTAGGGTCACGATTCGGAAGAGTTTTTGAGGCGCGGTTCGAGACAGGTGGTCGCGGTTTCAAGCTATTTCGGCCGGAGTTTTGAGAGTTTCTGGCGGGTGAGTCATGGGTATTTGTTTCTGGCCTTAATTTCCGGGTGTGGAGTTTTTTGGGCTAAAGGAGCGGCGATGGTGGTGGAGGGTTTTGGTTCAGCAGTGGCGGGTCGGTATGGAGCGCGATTTGCCGGCGGTCGGACGTCGGTGGTAGTGTAGTGGTGAAGAGCCACTTACTGTTCGAATGAAACAAGAAGAGAGTGTGTCGAATGCTTTTGTGGTGGATGTAAAGCGATGAATGAGGTCTCCATTTATACTGTTGGTTGGGGAATTGCGAAAGGAAAATGGCATCAGTTTGGCTATTCTATTTAGGAATGAATGGAGGATTGGGACATGACTTAGCCTGATGATAGGATTCTTGTTGAAAATGGTGGAATTCTATGGCATGTTCATACGGGAAGATTGATTCTCGGTTTCGGGATAAAGATGGAAGGAGGAGGAAAGAGGAGGTTTAATGGGCTAAGAATTTGGGTCAAGTGCACAGCTACAAGAATGAGTTGTTAAAATAATTTGGACCAGAATAATTTGTCAGGATTTGGGCTTAAAATATATTGGACACAGTTATAATTAAATCGGACTTTATATTTAGCACTTAATCTAGACGAGCGTAAGTATAAAATTTGTATAACGAAAGATTATAGCGATTTTATAAGAACGCGTTCAAAATTTTTATCAAAAATTTTAGGTCACTACAAACTGAGCCTTTAGGGTGCGTTTTTTAAATGTTCCCATGATTTACCAATTCCAGGTGAACTGAAGTGAAGTTTGAGGCAACAAAAGGTTGTTTGATGATGCGAGATTTCTGAATTGGGAGATTTGTTCTTGGTGATAGCAAATTCAAATTCGAGGCTAAATAGCCTACAACAAAGGTAAGAATTTCCGTCTTTTGATTAGCATTATTTTACTCTTCCATGATAGCTTCTATTCATATATTATGTTAATGTGTAGAATATTTTATCCAACTTTTGTATTTGTTATTATTATGTAAATAGAAAATTGTGGTAAAATACAACAAAATTTTATTGAGCTAATTGCATTATTACAAAAATGAACAGAGTTTTCAGTAGGTTGGCAACAAATCATGCAAAATTTTCTAGCCCTATAATAATAGTGAAAAGGTGATTAAGCTTTTCTTAAAATTTAGAAATTGGAATCTGAACTCATGAAATTCCACCAGTGGCGTAGGCACCCAAGAAGAAACGAAAGATGATGCCTTCAATTGCACCCCGAGGTGGAATACTAATGTGACAAATGTTATGGTCAAACCAGAACCGCAATTTTGGGAGATAGCACAATGCAAGTTAAGGGTTGGAGTTGCCCCATTGTGTAGTTTATTTGACATTGATTTTCATTTCTCCGGACAGTGAACGTGTGTATGGGCAATTGTATCCTTCGACACATTGAAGGAGTTGATCTTGATTGACAAACCTACTAAAGTACTAATTTTAACTTACTGGTTTTCATTACAAAATGCAGACAGCTGAATGAATGCTAAGTAATGTTTTGTATGTGTTGAAGTAGCAAGGAAGGGGTAAGTTTAATAAATAGTCACTGAACTTTCAAATTGTAATTACTAACTCACTAAGATCGGAAGAGCACAATACTCACTGAACTTTCAATATGGTTAACCATCCATCACTTCATTAACTCCGTTTGCACACATGGCTAACGGTGTTACACAAGTGATTAACAATGTAAAGTATCGACTAATTTTTACTCACTAAATTTACACTCACTGAACTTTGAAAGCATAACCACATACTCATTGAACTTTGAAATGTAATCCAACATCCACCGTACTTTTAATCCATAATCATTTATTCATTGAACTTTAAAACATAATCCAACACTTATCAAACTTTCAAAGTATAATTACTTACTGAACATTGAATGTAACACGAACGAAAGACTTGGCTAGAGAAGTTTTATTAATTTTTGGTTTTGCTTACTATTATGTAAGAAATTTATAGATTGCTTTATGTTAAGGATGCTAATAGGTTGAGTTTGGGATAGATCTGGGGTCCGCTTCGACCTGACCTGTCAAAATTTGGAGTCGCGTCGGGTCCGACTCGCTGTGTGAGTTGAGCCGGGACTGTAGCATGTTTACTGACTCATTTAAATTTTTTGAACATATTTTTGTTATTTTTTCCTATTATTATTTATTTGTAAATTCTTTTCAATTTAAATGGGCTAGACAATTCGAGTCGAGGACAACCCAACCCACAACCGGATTTACCCCAATTGTCATCCCTACTTTATGCCAACCATTTTGTTATCTACTATTGTTATCTTTTAGGATATAACAGTATAAGTAACAAAACTTTATATTGTTGATAATCAAAATCTAGTTCCGACATAATAATAGTAGCATATATTACATTATCAATCAAAAAAGACTTCAAATAGCTACAACTACCACAACCAAGAACCCCGACTAATTTCGTAATTTATAACGAACCACAACTCAAAAGAGTAAAAACCGTAATAGAAATTTGAGTAATAAATGGTTACACATTGAAAGTTCATAGGGTGTTGGATTATATTTCAAAGTTCAGTGAGTAAGTGATTACGCTTTCAAAGTTCAGAGAGTACGTGGTTACGCTTTCAAGGTTTAGAGAGTAAGTGGTACGCTTTCAAAGTTCAATGAGTATTTATTAACTCATTCTTAAATTTAGTGAGTAAAGTTAGTCCATACTTTATACCGTTAGCCACATGTGTAACAGCGTTAGCCATGTGTGCAAACGGAGTTAATGAAGTGATGGACGGTGAACCATGTTGAAAATTCAGTTAGTATTGAGTTACGTTTCAAAGTATAGTGAGTTAATAGTTATTATAATTTGAAAGTTCAGTGACTATAAGTAGAAGTATATGAATTTTTTCAAGAACATGTGTGTATATCCAGATTCGTTTCCTAAAAATCAGTTGTCTTAATTTGGTTTGAGATTACTTTAAAGTTCCTTCATATCTGTTAAGGTAGCAAATAATAAATTGGTTGAGTTGCCTCCAGAATTGTCATCTTTACACAGGTTGCAGGACTTAGATTTCTCAAATAATCAATTAAAATCCTTGGGAATTTTTTGAACTTGGACTAATGCCTAGCCTTAATAGTTTACATCCTCAGGTATGTACCTAAAGAATACGACAATTGACCTATTATTTGTAATCATAATTTCATGTAGAATAATATTTATCTTTCTGACCTTCTTTTGGATTATTTCTTTATATGTAAACTCACGTGCATCGCACAGGTGATAAACTAGTTATTTTAAAGTGAAGCTATCTGCTAGCATCATAAAACACTAGCAAATGGTGCTAAAATTTTTCATATTTGGTTATTTTTTACAAATTCTATTTTTTTTTCTTTATCAACATTGAAAAAAGTATTTGTTATTTCAGATAAATTGTATTACGGTTGTCATTCACGCAATGCATATATACTTTTATCCTAGTAGTTATTTCCAGTAATTCAAGCAACACATATATAGTGTATAGAAGTCTTGATAAATGTTGGTGCTGTTAAATGGGATAATTAAGTCATAATTTTTATTTTTTATTTTTTGGTTGACAAGAGAATTAATTCCTAATTAGTAGAACTAATAATTGTATAAAACAGGTGCAAGCTTTGCAACCTTGCAACCGAATGCCAACTCCCCCGGAGGAAACTTTCTATCAAAATCTTTGGAGGCTTGAAGTTCCACAAAAAATTTAAGGGAGTGTCGCCAATATCGAATATAGTGGATTTTAGAATTTCATACAATTCTATCGATCCTCAATTTAGAATTCGTTGGATTCTGCAAAAATTCAAGATCGTCAATTTCTCATGATTTTGTTGGAATTCATTAAATGGTGGAATTCTATGGATTTCTATGGACTTTAACATTAGAAATACACTTTTAACTCTCTTCAAAATCTGTCCTCCCACCCTTGGACTTTCATGGATTTCATGAATTTTTTTGAAATCTAAATAATCCACGAAAGTTTTAATTATAAATTAAGAAAATAAAATTATTTGCTCATCACTCTAGTTTTTAGAACAATATTATATCACATTCAACTTGTATAAAATAAATGGTCAGTGTCTGAAATAATATATTATCGCGGTAACACGTAGTTTATACAAATAGTTTATAATAGTTTATAATTAATATATATATATATCCAAAATCCCCTTATAATTATAAATTGAGAGAATACCTTTTTTTTCTTTCTTCTTTTGCTTTTTTTTTTTTTTTTTGAAAACTCATCAATCTATGTAAAAGAATTGTCACGGATAAGATGCGAAAACTATGTTTTCCTTCATTGATTTTATTTTTGAAAATCTTATCAATCTATGCAAAAGAATTTCATGAATAAGATGAGAGAAGATTATAATATGATGTTATTAATAAGTTCAAAATAATTTTCCCCAAGTAATGGTAAATTTTTCATTCTTCAATTAACATAATACTAGTAAATTCTTCATTTTTCAATGATTTTATATATGATTATCTGGACAAAAAGTAAAAGGAGATTATATAATTTTTCCCCTTTTTTTCTTTATTTTTTATTTTTGTACCAAAGTTTATCTATAGATTGAACGACTATAATAAAGAACTAAATTCTCACCCGTACGTTATACAGAAAGATACCAAATCAAATTATGTCTTAATATTAGTACGAAATGTTAACCAATATATGGTTAATCACATTAAAATGCAATATTTCAATTATCTTATTGTTAACTAATAGTTATTAAATTTTACTCTATATGTAATGCTATTAAGTGAACTCATTAGGTATGGTAACAAAACCCGTCAAACCTGATACCCATTGGTAGAATACCCGACTAAACAAGTATTAGGTAGGGGATGGAATAAACAAAATCAGCCTGACTTGATAATGGGTCGAGGAAGGTTATCATACTTTTTACCTGTATCCAGTCTGTTTAATCGCTTCTTGTCAAAAATAAAAATATTTACTAAACATTCTAATGGTATGAAAAGTAAAAAGATAATAAAACATATCAAAAAAATTTAGGCCGCGTTCTCTTTGTATTTTAGTTTCTTCCGATCTTTTCATTTAAAAATACATTTTGAGTTTTCTATTTTGAAGTTGCTATTTTAAGAAAACAAAAAAAAACGCGTTCTATTTACTGTTTTAGAAAATTATTTTTAAAAATAGAAAATAGAAAACATGTTTGGTTTGAATGTTTTTAAAAATAAAAATTACATGAAAGTCTTAAACTTTTCAAATTGTTCAATTTGGTCATCATCTTCAATCCCTCCCCCATATTCTCGGCCACCAAATGGTGGTAGCGACCACTATCTAGCTGGCTATGCGAACCACTATATGGTGGCCTCCTATAGTTCGAAAAGTGCCATTTGGTGGTTTTGCAAACCATCAGACGGTGTTTGCGACTACCATGGTGGTTTGCATTCCACTATATGTTGGCCATAACCACTATAGTGGTTCAGCCACCAGATTTGATGGTGTTTAGCCATCAGATCCAATAGCTTCCTTTACTGGTGAA
Organism: Nyctanthes arbor-tristis; assembly: GCA_963692815.1. Taxonomy (NCBI): domain Eukaryota; kingdom Viridiplantae; phylum Streptophyta; class Magnoliopsida; order Lamiales; family Oleaceae; genus Nyctanthes; species Nyctanthes arbor-tristis. Next base: position 19,697 of record CAVNYN010270508.1, on the reverse strand, counting down.
TTGATTCTAGTGTTATTGTTAGTGCTGACTGTTTTATGGAAGTGTGAGGTGGTATTGACGCCGGCAGACAGTGGTGTTTATGATTAAAATGAATATAAAAATAGAAGTTGGGATTTAAATATAACTAATGTAAAGTTTAAAATTTGAAAATGCATTTTCCGCGTTTTTATCTTTTAACATAGAAAACATAAAAAACAAGAAAAATCGTTCTTAATTTTATTTACAAAATTTGAAGTTGTTTTTTGAATTGCATTTTTTAAAATATAAAATAGAACGCATTTTCACGATCTTAGAAAAATAGAAAATAGTCTGAAAATACCAAAGAAAACACAGCCTTAGTAATTTCAATCGCAATAGTAATTCCATCTTGGGGATAGGTACGGGGATGTGACAAAAAAATTTTTGATGCGTAGGGCAACGTGTATAGCATACCAAATCCCGACCTGATTGTGCCCATTGCTATTCCAAGATCTTAAAAAATCAAACATTTTATTTTTTCTGTGACTGTGCCGTAATAGGAATTTTCTAAGCTATGAAACATTAGTTAAACAATACTTATTATATACAAAAGAAGTAATTTGATAACGATTTGATTTAAAAACATATATATAAAAATAATTAAAAATTAACACAGCAGCTAAAAATGAAATAGTCTAATTTAAATTACGAAATACGTACTTCCTAGATAATATATATTAAAAATTTTGAATTAAAAAAAAAAACTTTGAATATAGATAAATCCATTAAAATACCTAAGGTATAAGTTATACATCTAGCATACAACTTATCGCAGAATTTACTTAACATGTAAGCAAACATCTAAAATGATCTTAACTTAAATAGTTTTGGTGTGAAAAATGCAGTACAAAGGTACCACATACTAATTTCCTCTTATATATATATATATTTCATTTGATCAAAGATAATAATATTCTCCACGATACCTGATAGTATGTATAAGAAATTTTTAAAATCTATAAATTACATGTTGAGGACCTTTTAATTCAAAAAATTTCCCAAAAAAAAAAATCTATCTAAATCTACTAAAATCTGTGGCATCGAATTCCTTAAGGGGGTGTCCCCAACATAGAATTTGAGGGATTTTTTAAGATTTACAGATTTCATAGATTTTAACAGAATTCCACCGAATCTATTAGATTCTAATGGAATTCTATGGAATTCTATACCATGGATTTGCGTGAATTTTAATAGATTTTAATGAAATTTATTGTTGTCCTTAAATATAGAATTACTTGATTTTTTATGAAGCTACCATAATTTCATGATCATCAAAAAATGCAAAAAAAAAAAAAAGCATATAAATATTCAAATAAAGTCATTAAACAAAAAAAAAAAAGGAAGAAAAAAATAGTTCCATAAAGTAGTTATCTTACAAAAATATAATTTAAAATGGTCAAAAATTTGTTAAATTTGCAAAAAGAAAATCATAGTCTTTTGAATCAATCTATATTCTCTTCATTTAAGACATCTCTTCACATTTCTTGAGTTATGTTATTTCTCCATTCATTTGCATTTTCTCTTTGTTCTTCTTGAGTTTGGATAACATCCACATCATCTTCAATTTCTATTAATAAAAATGGTTGAGATGAATTTTCATCATCTGGGTCAATAGGAAATTCATCAGAACGACATTCTTTATGAAGAAAACTATGCAATCTTGCACAAGCGAATACTAACTCTGCTTGCGTTCTGAATGGGAATGAAGGTGCCGACTTAAAAATTGCAAATCTTTATTTGAATATGCAGAATATTCTCTCAACTACATTTCTCAGCTACATATACGAAAGCTCATCATTGCTAAAATAATTCGATAATACGTTGTTTTCAATTAATTAATTTCACAAGTGGTACAGAAATTAATTTAATAACATACTGTTTTCAAATAATCACAAGTCGTGTGGAGACTAATGGCTTGTATTAATTAATTCAATAATACAAAATCGTTCAAGTAAGTGAGGAGAATTCTTTGTAAATTTTTCTTGGCTTTACTTTCTTATCTTCTTATGCTACGCATGCAATTCAATTTTTCATTCCTAGGGTATAAGCATTTTCCAAAGTAAGCGAAATCATTGAACTCACGAAAATAAAAACGAGAATCCACGATATTTATTCACAAAACCTAGTATCGAGTCAAAAATACAAATGGAGAAGAAATTACCTTATCAAATTGTTGTTGTAAGAGGATGTCAAAAGAGAAGGAACTTGCGTTGAGAAGTTGAGGGGTATAAGACGAATAAATGATAGGGGAGAGAGAAACATACATTCTGATTTTTTTTTTCTATAAACAATCTTTTTTTTAATTGGGAAAAATGAATTTTGAAATCTGAGGGGAAGATGGGATTTGTGTAGAATTTTTCCTTCATAAATATAGCTTATAATTCCACCCAAATCCATTCAAATCCATTTATATATGAAATCCATGGAATGCTTGAGGATGCTGGATTTTCGTGGAATCTATTAAAATCTAAGTTGAGGACTCCAAGATTTGATGGATTCCATAAAAATCCAAATTGAGGACACCTAGAATGCCATGGAAATTTAAATTCCTTTAAATTCCATGATTGGAGACACCCCCTTTAGTTACTGTAGGATTCTGTGGAATTCTATTAAAATTTATGAAATTTATGATAATCTAAAAAATTTTAAAAATCCATGCAATTCCATGTTGAGGACACCCTCTTTAAATCTTTCTTTGGAGGCCGGCTTCAAGGCTTTTTTAGTAAGTCAAGTGGTTAATTTTGCGTCGTTCCAGCTGCAATAGTGGAAAGAAAAATGCTCAGAAATCTGATTTGGCGTCAAGAAATTTTGACGTTAATACAATACCCAACCCCCACAGGCAGACAAAACTGAGTTCCGGCCTACTCAAAATCAATGTAGATGCTGCCATTGTTTTACATCCGTAACTATGTAGGATTTGGAATGGTTTTGAGAGATGAGTTTGCTGTGTTTATTCATTGAAAAGTCGTGATGCTTGAGGGCGTATTTGAGCCTAAAATAGTAGAAGCGTTGGGTGAACTTGAGGTTTTACATTAGGTCAGAAATATTTCATTCAGCAATGTTATGATTGACATAGATGCCTTACTAGTATTTGAGGCATTGCAAAGACCATTTCCTAAATATTCTTACTTTGGGATGCTCATTGATGAGTGTAGGAACATCTCTAGTGAGATAGATGGTGTTACATTTTCTAACATGTCTTATTAAAGTACAACATTAAGAAAGTCAACAATACAAACTTCTATACTAGGGGAATGCATATTATAATAAAATATAGAAAATACCTTATAAAAAAATTAAACCTGAGACCTATAGGTACCAATACCTTAACCTAACCCCCTAACTAAATGGGTTAGACCTTATTGGCATGTGATATTATTTTATTGGTTAGTTTTTTTTTTTTTAAAGGTCAAAATTAGCAATTTGATTTTACTTTTTGATTTTTTTTTCAAGTGAAACGCGTAAAATAGCTTGGTGCCAAACAAAAATATGTTATTTATTTATTTTTTATTATTTTTTAACTTTTATCTATTTATTATTTATTTACTTTAATATACATGAGGGGTACAAGGAGGGGTAGGCATGGTTCGAATTCAATATCTCTTCTTCAGAACATGAGTATCTAACTATTGCGGCACAATTCGAACTACTATTACATGCCAAGGCCTACGTGGTTTGTGACATCCTTACTGGCTTGTTACAGCCTTAACTGAAGGTTCGATAGGTCTCTCTTACAATTTCTTTGTGATCTTAAAAAAAATGTAAAAAGGCAACCCCAAACCGTTGTGCATTGTCGGGTCAGGTCATGTTCTTCATATTCCAACGCTTTTCACCTGTGAGTTACATCACGTCCAACACCTCAGAGAACATTCAGGTTATCCCAGACACAAACAAACAAAGAATAATTAAATATGGACATAAAGTGGAGAAATTGTTTGTCAAAATAGACATGTGACATAAACCTCTGCTCCTGACTCGCCACAGGTATTATCCGTGTACTTACATGGCCCATTCGTCTCTCTACCCACATAATACCCATGGCGATGGGTGATAAAAAATTATGCGATGCATGTTATTATCATTTATTTAAAAATAATGTGATATATTGAAAAATAAGATTGTTAAGGATTAATTACAAAATTTAGTTGTTTTCATCCTCAGTTTACACAAAGTAGAGCCATTATTTTTTTTTTCTTTTTGCAAATGTCATATGTGATTATACAAACTCTAACAGCTCCTCTTTCCATCAAGCGACACCGTGAACTAAGGTTGCAGAAGCTTGTGAGTCTAATTGTGATTTGAGTTTGATTTCTGTTCGTGATTTGAGTCTCACATTCTTCAACAATCTCTCTAAATCTCCTCTCAACATTGTTTCCCATTTTCTTCTTTCTAACGGTGCTGTTAGAACTCTAGGTACTACCATCGACGCCACCGTGAACTATAGTTGTAGAAACTTCTAAGTTCGATTGCGATCTAAGGTTGATTTGAGTTCACGATCTGCGTTTGTGATGTTGTAGATTAGGGTTCTAGATCGAAGAAGAACACAACGATGAATTGGAGGTTAAGTAGTTGTGAGTCACTGGAGTTGTGACTTGTAGGTAGTGATTTGTGACTCTAGTGATTACGGCGGTGTGGGGTTATATATATCGAATTTTTGTGACTTTGGTGGTAGTTGTAGCAGTGTGGTGGTGGCCGACTCCTATGACTCGCCTGAATTGTGACAACGTGGTGATTGTAGATGAATTTTTGAGGAACCAATGTCGGTTCCAATTACCCAAAAAACCACCAGTAGTTTTTTACCTTTTTAGGCATTGTTGGTTCATTAGAAGAACAATATTGATTCCTTAGGAAAACTCATGGTGGTGGAGTTGGTGACAGGCAACTATAATTAGTCGAAGCTGTGATTTATCGATGGCGGTTGTGGTAGTGTCAGTGGTTGTGGTAGTATAACCAGTTATACCTGTGACTTCCCCTCACTATGATCACTTAATTTTTGCGGAAGGAACATAAAAATAAAAAGTAGAACATTCGTAATTTTTTATTTTCCCCTTGTGAATCCTCTTTTTTTTTTTTTTTTCCAGAATAATGCTAGATGAATACGTTGTTTACACATTCCTTAACACCTCTTTTGAAATTACAGTTTTAACCTTAGTTGAAACCAAAAAGTTAAACATTCAAATCACCATCTGGTCCAAAAAAATCTGAAACCGACCCAAATGTTAATGCCCTAGCAAATTCTAGTATAGTTCCGGACCTAATCTCCCTCCCTATTCCCACTATTGCCGTCGTCGTGGCCATGCCGCCGTGCCGAGATCGTGTTGGCCATAAGCCATGAGTATACCTTCATGACCAAGGATTGGGGCATCCTATACATAAGTATATCAGAGAGGGTAGAGAAAAAAACTGAAAGGGCAAACCTCCATATGTCTTAGGGGATGAAGTCATTTTTTAGTGAAAGAATGAGGACACAACTGTAATTTCAGCACTAATTCCTTGTGAGAACATCGGATCGACCCGACCCATTAAAAGTTTAAAGGGCCCAACCTTTGCAGTTAGTATCGACGGAGTTTCTAACATTTTTTTTCAACCCGCTAAGCCCCCAACCTTTCATTAATTAGTACAAATTTTTTTTATACAGTTTCCATCTGATAAGTGCAATTTTGCACTTGTCTTGAGCCATTAAAACTAAACCTTGATTATTTATTTTTGTCAAATTTCTACTTAATTTTGTTTTTTTAAGGATTGAACCTGATTTTGAAGCAAATGAAGAAAAAAGAAGGAAAAAAATATCAATTCTAACGTTTTTGTAAATTATGGACCAAAGTTGAAAAAGAAACGAAGTCACAATCTTGTTGTGCAATTAATAGTTGAAAAAAGAAAAAAGAAATAAAATGAAAAATGCCAAACATGGACATAAAGGAATTTGGGCTCATTGATTATGTATGAAAATGGAAAAAGGCTGACTGAGACGTACAAGAGCCGTGAAGGGGTAAAAAGGTGGAGCCAAGGAGGACATTGGAGGGCCGTTGCGGGGAGAACATGGAATTATTGTGAATTCATCTCCTCTTTGATGATGAATTCTAATTTATATATTTATTCTCTTTTGAACTTATAATGCGATGCTAGTAGATTGTGTTAGAGTTAACGATGAAACCCTATTTTTGTGATTAATTTAGAGTACTTGTTTTCATATGTTCTAGTTTCTTTTAGTCGGGTTGATTGTTCATTATTCTTTTATTCCGTTTTAATACTTGATCACCATTAATTCGAGTTTTGTGGTTCATATTGCTTTCGAGAGATTCATCATAAATGTAACACATGGTAATAGATGACGTAGAGTCCTATGATAAATAGAGATTGGTGGGTGTCAAATCCAACAAATAATGATAAACTTGCTCTTAAAATATTAAAACTGTAGTAGTGGTGAACAATGTCGTATTCACAAAGACTGGTGAGATTTAATTCTTCGAAAAGTAAAATTACTAAAATAAACCGGAGGTTTGATTTTGATGAATAAAATAAAATAAAATCAAATAAAATAAATTTAAGTAAACGATTCAAAGTGTAAAAATTCTAAAAATGCAATTTGATAAGAAAATAATATATGTGACAAATATCTAGCCCACAATATAATATCAGAATTGATTCTAACAATTGATCATTGATGTAAATATAAAACACTTTATTCTTTCTCTAAATTGGTTATGGTTTTTTATATGATTGAACAACCTATCTTTCCTTACTTTTACGATCATCAAGAGACGCTCATTGATTATTTCCTTTGCTAACAAACAACTCTAGAAACGTTCTTAGGATTTAATTTTTTAACAACATTAAACACTAGAAAGACTACCAATTCTAACCAATGTATAGATACGATCAATTCATTTAAGCTAAGTTATATATTTCTATAACATGGACTGAATACCTTAATTATATCTAATTTGTTATTTTAACACCTAGGTTAGAATTTCTAAACAATTACAAATTTAGAATTTCAACAATTACACAACGTGCACATCGAATAATCAATTAGAATAATAATATTAATAAGCACGAGAAATATATAAATAGGCAAATAATAAAGAATATAATGAAATCAATTCAATCTCACAAATGTCATAGAATCAAAATTTCAAATAAACCTTGTGTTGGAAAAAATGAAATTTAGTTATCCATTAATCATAGAAAATTCACCAAATATTTCTTCAATTTTTGACGTGGGAATCAAATGCCGAAATCTCTCCTATTTTTCTTCCAGGCCCCGTCGTCTTTAAGTTCACGTCCGGAGTTGTCAGTTTTCCTCCAAAAAATTGCTTCAAGGGTTCACGTGTTCCAAGTACATTTTTCTGCCTTTTTTTTCCTTCTCCCTGAGTTCACGTGCGGGCATGATTTCATGGGCCCCAACTCCTTTTTTGTTTTCTTTAGCCCGTCGCGTCCTCTCGTGGTCCAAGAATGAAGGATTCCACGTTCGGCCCAATGATATCACCAAAGTATTATTTTTCTTGAGACGTCTCCCACGAAATCTTTTCTTGGGCCCAAGTCCAAATCCCTTGAGCCAAAGCCTTTTGTATATTAAAATTAGTGTGTCTACGCCTTAAGCAAAGTTCACCAGTGAATTTTTTGAGCTCCAATTTATTTTCTAAAATGTGTTGAATTATATCCATTTTTTTCAACTCTTTCATCTATTCCACAAAACACAAATTTCAATTAATATACAAATATTAGCCATAGGAAATAATCAAAGTATGAGGAAAATAACACAATTTATATAACGTTTATGCACTTTATCAGATATATTATTATACTCTATGAAATCACTACAAAATAATTACATTAGATTAATGTGTACTATATGTTCGAAGGTTAATTAGAGATAATTAATCTCATTTTCTGTTTAATTTGGATTACCATCAAAAGAAGCTTCTGAATAATATTAGATTGTTGATTTTTAACTCCGAATACTAAGAATTAATCATGTGAACAATGTGGATTCAAGAGTCCTAGTATTCTTCTGTATTCATATTCTATTTTAAGATTTGTTAATAATTTTATTTATTTTCTTAGCTAGGTTTTATTATTCTTTAAAATTATTTATCAAATTTTATTGTGTATTTTTTATTTAAAATTGAGACTAACTAGTAGAATCAGTCATCGTGGGATTCGATACTTTATTCACTATTATATTACTTGTTAACGATTCGTCTACTTGTGAAATTAAATCGACAACATCATCTATTTCTCCATTAACTCTTTTGTCAAATTACTGTTATGATCTTTTTATTCTTTTATACTAAAAAAACAAAAAGTTTAAAAGTAAAAAAATAACATTAAATTTTTTTATTTTTTATTTTTTAAATGAAGGAGGGAAATAGCGGCGGGGATTCAGAGCCCCCCTCTTTTTGTTTTAAAAATTTTAATGTTATTTTTTTTATTTTTAAACCCTTTTTTTGGTATAAAAGAATAAGGGTTATAATGCTAAATGAGTTAATGGAGAAATAGATGGAAACCTTAAAAAGTACCTCTTGTGCTAATTAATGAAATGTTGGGATCTACCGGATTGAAAAACATGATTGAGGACCCCTGCCATAATAACTGTAAAGGTTGAGGATGAAATGTGAAATTAACCCAAGCTTAAACCCCAAATGTTAAACCCTGCCAGACATTTTCCATTCCTCGACGTTTAACAGTCTTGCGATTCATAGACGTATATGTGTGAACCCCTCCAAACTTGAATGAAATCCTATCCTTAAATGAATTTAGCAGAGGAACAATAGCTTATTTTATCAATGTCTTTCAGATTCCGCCGCTCGCTACAAAGTTTTCGGCATTTGCCCCAGTTTTATAGAGGTGAAGGGGGAATAAAGTTTCTATCCTTTTGTTTTTCTTTTGGTTGGGGTGGGGGGTTGAGTTGATAATTATTTGTTTGGTGCTTAGTTCAAGCTAAGAATTTGAGTTTTTTGTCGTTCTTTTTCTGTAATTTTGCGAGGAAATGAAGTACGAAACTGAAATGGGCTCTGTCGTTTTTTCTCATAGGGATTCTGTGTCCATCGTCCGCAAGACGCATGGAAATTTTGGCTAGCCACTTGAGTTTTTCACGTAATGTGAGCACGAGCTTGGATAAAATGATTGAATGTAGAGGCTATTTTGGTGAAAGGTAGAAGCTTTCAAATATCTTTCTGTAGTTTATTATCTGTTCTTTTAGCTTACTTTTCTTTCTATGTTGTTATGTGTATTTTGGTTGTATGGCTGATACTTCTACCAACATAAAAATTGTTGATAACAAGAATTGCATAGAAATATCAAATTGATGGGTTAATTCGAGGACCGAAATTTAGTGATGTCTCTGGAAAATCAACAAAATCTCAAAAGACAAACAATACCGTTAGAAAAGAATTCATTCCCCCTTCTTTATTAGTTTGACTTCAATCTTAAATAGGTAATGCATGACACAAGATAATCCAGCTATCCTATAAATAAATGAACACAATTACAGTAAGATACACAATATGCGTACTTTGATTCTTTCATACTAAAAACCAACAGCTGAATAACAATAATAAATAATAATAGAAGTAAATTTTTCAATATTAGAAATATTCTTATAACATATGCTGTCCCGTTAAAACCCCACTTGTCCTCAAGGGTGGATTATTTGAAAAAAAAAAAGAAAAAAAGAAATTTATATTCTCTTTTGCTTCCAATTAGTAATCATTTCTTGACCAACTCTTTAAGCTCATTTACTTCCATCTTTTTTATGTTTCCCAAAGTCACTTAGAAACTCTACTCTGGGACTTGAGTGTTCTCTGTCAATTCTTCAGACCTGTTTGACTGGCCAGTTGTAGTAGCCACCACAAATTCTCCCACCAAAGAATGTGATGGAATATGAGTTTCTTCTTCAGTTGAAATCTTCACCACTTCACCAAACAAAGAAACAAGACTTATCTTTTGCCTCTTGATACCATTAAGCATCAAAATACTTGGTGTTGCAACATTGTTAACTACAAAAACACCATAAACTCTTTTACTATATCGTGGTGCATACTAGTATTTCTTTATACCATCAGCTGCATTGACGTTCTTTGCTTCAGGTTTCCAATTCATTTTGGTTGCCATATCTTCCAACCTTTTTTCTTCAAAAAAATAATTATATCTCCAAATTTGGAAGATATTGACATATACATCCTTTCAAATTTTCTTTACCTGAATTTATCTGAGAATTTGTTGAATACTCTCACAAAATCTCTACTGTATCTCCAAATAACATTCCTAGTCAACTGTCTGGTTGAAAAATTAGAACTTAGATGACTGATAGTGAATTTTATGCTCTCCCTTTCTTTTTCTCCACTTTCGCATTACTCTCTTCTTTATCACTTCTGATCATTTGCCTAACAAAGATTAATCATATCTTTGTTTATGTTTTTGTTTTCTTTAAAGTCTCAAATGAATCCAAGTATTTGTTTTGAGGAACTTGCACTTTCTTCTCCTTTTTGTAAATTTAATAATTAATAATGTTGCTTAAACTTCAATGCTTTTCACTTTAACATTCTAATTTCCTAACTTTGCCTGATAGCCTCTTTCAGGTACTCGACTATGTCAGAAAGAAAACGGAAGCCGCTTTCAGAAGTTGATCTTTTGTCCTTCATTCAATCTTCACTCAAGGAGCCTCAAGGTGACCCTACATTCTCTTTGTTTAGTTTCATGGTCATATGCAAAAGTTCTGATGCAACTGCTCATGTTGAAAGATCTGGCACGTGCTTTTGGTGTGACAAAGAAATTTCTAGGCCTGGATACTTAAGGATTGTTAAAAAATGATGGTATGAAGAAACAGTTTTCAAACAGTCGTGAAAAAAACTCAGAGAGAAACAATCAGCACCTAGAAATTTCTTTCTCAAACCAAAATACCTGTCAGATCTCCTTTCAACTTCAAGCTGTTAAATTAAATCCTTCTACATAGAATGGAAAAAAAAAATGGAATATTGTAAGTTAAAATAATAAAATGATCTCCTGCTACAACTAAGTTGATTTGATCTATAAATTGATGAATTTTTAATGGGACACAAATACCAATTAATTTATCTAATTCTCTATTGGTTACAAATTTGAGGGATATGGGATGATTTGAAGTCTTCATCAATGATTTCTAGCCTGATTATGGATTTTTTGTATTTGTTCTACAGCTTTGTGAGAGAGAGATGTTGAGGTAGTCTTCTTTTTGTGTGTGTGTGTGTGTGTGTGTGTGTGTTTATTTATTTATTTGTTTTATTTCGCTGATCCAATCTTCAATTGTAACATTTCATATGTTGGATCTTAAAGAAACTGCTGTGTACTGTAAAAGGCTTGGATTGAGACTTGAGAGAAGTCTTTTTGTAATTTAATCAGTTATTTCAGATACTATGATAGCCTCCAATAAATTTTTCATTATTATTCTTGTACAACTTTCTGTATTAGTTGGATGGACTTTATAACTGACCTTGTGGAAACTTGGATTTTTTTGGGACATGAGTTCTGAGATGCAAAGTGGTTTGAAGACTTAATTCTTGATGTGAAGGCATGTTAAGCGCCAGCTGGTTTTCTTAGGAAAGATAAAATAGTCCATGCTGTGAACACCATTAGACAGGTTCTTTAGGAAAATTTTAAGTGGTTTCATTTCCTGGTATTTTTCGATTTTTTGAGTTTCTTACCAATTTAATGAGTAATAGTAGTACTTTACATAGGTATTATCTATTGATCTATAACTTTATAACTTTTTGCAGTATCATGATATCTCCGCACTATTATAACCACCTTCCTCTTTCTTCTTATTTCTTTTCCTATTCTTATCCTTATTTTCTCATAATTATTTATTCTTTTGTTGATAGTCAAAAGTAATTGTTGGTTTAACTTGATGCTCTTGCTTTCAAGTTTTATGCATTCATTCCTGAAAGTAGCTTATGATTCCTAATTAGACATGTGATGCAAAAGCTTATCAGGACCTGTGTCATAAAACTGTTTAAAGTGTGGATTGGATGTGCAGGTGCTTCTCACTATTGGTTGAATAAAAATGAAGGAAGCAATAATGATTTTAAGGAAGACGGAATCTTCCTAATTCTTGCTGGTGAATACAGTAAAAATTCTTTAGCCTCACAGCGTGCTATTGTGATGGCCTTTGAGAAAATGAAATCACTTCAACGAAGGTAATTGAACATTGGTGTCTCAAGATGTTGTACAGATCTTAACATATAGCATTGATAGATCATTTCATATTTCTCACATCTCGATGCTGCAGGCATCCTTCCCTTCAAGTTTTGGCTTTTCAGCACAGCAGATCAATTCGTATAAAAAATTTATGTACACATTTACTCCAGATGATCATCAAGGAATATATTACTTTTCCTGTTTTGTTATCAAACAAGTATATCTTTGAGGTGCGTTATATGTTGGTGGTCTAATGTGTTCAGGGTCCCACTTCATGTACATTGTTGCTTATGTGCTGTTGATAGTCACCGTATTGTGTACTTCTCTATGAGAAGTTCTATAGTTATCAATAGTTGATATGAATGCCTCATTTCCTGTGATGAAATATGTGCTTTACTAGCTCCCCCTCCCCCCTTCATTTTTTAATACTTACTGATTTCCTGAATATGTCTCTTGCTTCTGAATTTATAATTCTTGGGTGCATCTGTTATGAACCCAATAGCAAGAAACATAGAGAAAAGGAAAAGAGAGAGAGCTAGAAAAATTAAGGGAGAAATTACCATTTTAATTCATAATGGTCTTCAGAATAAAAAGATTTAAAACCTAATTGAGATAGGAAATTAATTAAAGAAATCTTGTTTTAAGGTGAAAATATTAAAATCTAATCCCAATCAAACAATAATCATGAATGCAAATATACTATGATCACTGTACTTTCACTCACCCCATTGTAGTTATAAATGGCTCGTTGCACCAGAACTCATACTGAAACAGTTGTATCAACAGAAATAGTTTACATGTATGGTCTTGATGTCACTGACGTTGATCAACATTACAGGTATCTTGTTGCAGTGTCAAGTAAATCACATATCACAAAGTCTGCTCAATATTTTTTGATTTATTCTGCTGGTGGTGATCTTTTATTTTGAATTCTAATGAAGTGCCATGTTTGTCTTGCTTCGCCGTATTTCTATTAATTGAATATCTATTCCCCCCTGCAGATGGAAAATGGACCCTGCTACATCATATTTAAAGGTTTTAAGAATCCATCAATATATTCTGAGAAGGATACTGATCTTACTGTGCTTGATAAAGGTGCTTCACTTTAGTCTCCGACATTATTTTAAGTGCTCAGGACGTGAAAGGAACATAGTGTGATTGATTTTATGCCGCCTAACTTATTCCTCAGATGTTTTCTCAGCAGAAGCCAAGGAATGCAAGGGACATGGAACATATGCTTTCATATTTCCGTTATATGGGAAAATTTCATTTAATAGATCTTGACACTTGCATGTCACAGTAGCACCAGAATGTAAATTATGCTTTTGTGAGGGATGTGATGGCAAAGATGAACCTCTTATTTTTCTTGTCTCTTTCAGAGGGAAAATGTCATTTATTTATGTTGGGTATTACAAATTTATGAATTCTTTACTTCAACATGGCATGTCAGGTTTTTCCTCAATGGAAATAATTAGTAATGGAGTAATAATTAGATCAAGGATAAGGCTGATTTACTGTTAGGAGCACCTTAATTTACTGTTATGGCGGGTTGGTTATCGGTTCAATTTGTCATTGTGTCTTTCTTCTAGTTTTATGCGCGGTAACTTCATTTAGTTGATTCTAACTATATGCTTCATATTGCGCTCATCCAATGGTATTTGAAGGCTTATTTCTTTGTGTTTCTTTGCAGCCATCAGTGACTTGAACGTGCAAGATAACAATAAGCCTATTGCATCTAATATGAAAAGCTCTTGGGAAAATCCTAGTGAAGTTTTCTGGGAACCTCCTCTATATTATGCTTTGAGGAACTTGCTTTTTTCCTTCCCAGGTATTATTTTGTTATATCTATTCTATTTCATGTTTACTCTTTCATTTTTCTCACTTCAATTGATGTTGGGATTTCTTGATACAATATGGTGGCAGGTTGAAGGACATGATAATTAATCAAGTTGAAGATAGTATTTAAAATATGACTTGCCTCAATCTTTTAGATCAAGTATTCATACATGGTATTGCAAGAGACAAATTATGGTCATGTTCAAATCTCGTCGACATCCAATTAAATGAAATGTGCACATGTTAGGTTTTGATTGGGAGAAAAAGCACAATACCTACATTTGAGGGGGTTCAAGATGGTATTTAAATAATATATGAATATAACGTGATCTAACAGTTTAAGCTTTTAGTTCAAGAGGTCAATCATCTATAGATCTGCAATAAATTTTTTATTATGAACAAAAATTATGCTTCTTAAAGCTGGCCCTCCTGATGTTATGCTTAAAGGGGCGGGATGACTTTTCTTAGGAAAGCAGCCTTTCTACCTTAACTTTGTTGAAATCCTCTAGAAAAAAGTGACAACGGAAGGGGAGGAAGAAAAGGAAAAATGCTTAGAAGGAGGAATGAAGAATATAGGATTTAAAGTCCTCAGTCATGTGGCAAATTAGAAGCCACTCTGTAAGTGTGATATCATGCTCATTGGATTTGTCCAATGGTGTCTCAGCTAGTATCAGTGTAATTTAGATCTAGTTACAGGAGACAAACAATTCTATATATCAACTAATGAGAATTCCAAATATAAAAACCAATGAACAAAGGAAATAAGGAAGCTCTATATAGTATAAATAAATTTAGAATATTTCTTAATGATGCTAAACGGATTTGATATTTAGTTTAGGTGACTTGTTTGGCAAGGTAGAAGGATGGTGCTTAAGTTGTTTGTTAATTTAGGGGATGATTGGATTCAAAAACTGATGCTTTGGTATGTTATTTAAGTCCCGTAGGCAAATTCATACCCCCAGGAAACTGGGTGGAGAGCAGTCTTGGTTTCTAATTGGAGTTTCTTTTTAATTTTGTGATTTGAGATCATTTTGCCAAGCCTACAGCATGTTAGCAGGAAGCATGTGTCTGATTCTCATTATCTTTCTCCCATTATAATTTTACCTAACACCATGAACTACTCAATCACTACCACACATTCAAACACCCATTATATCCCCACCACTGATTCTACCTCATTACAGTTTCCCTATTATAATTTAGCATTATAATGCAACTCAAACACCAGTAAATTCAGATTAGGAAACAAGTGAGAGCTCTCTGCACTAAGATTGTGCACTAAAGTTGTGAACCTGAGTGATTACATTGGTTTTTTACTTCTTAGCTGAGCAGCTGGAAGGCCCCTCTAAGAGAAGCTTTGGGTCATTCAATCTAGGAAGTACGAAGTTCGGAAAGTATATTTCTAATGCTTATGTGTAAGATTTAAAGTTGTTAAAGCAATCTGATTATATTTTGTTATAGATGGTTGTTTACCTTGAATACTTGAGATGCTCTCTCCACTCAGACTCAAGAAGCGGTTGTATTGAAATAATTTCTGTAGGCTAGCAATTTGATTATCTGTGTGGATAGAAAATAATGGCAGTCAACTTTATGAATTTTGCTGTTTTTTGTTGCAGGCGGCATCTCTGTTGATGAGAGTGATGATCGGTTGTTCCTTTCTGATGTCAATCACCACCGGATTATCATATTCAACAGCAATGGGAAAATTTTGGATGCCGTATGTACTATACATGCAGAAAATACTTGCCAAATTGAAATGACATTAACATTTATTAAGAGTCAAATGTTAATAAAGAAAGAATGACACTATCATTTCCTGAGATTGGTGGTTCTCCTGGTTTTGAGGATGGAGAGTTTGAAAGTGCCAAATTAATGCGTCCTGCAGCTTCCTTTTATGATGCTTCTGAAGATTGTCTATATTTTGTTGACTCTGAGGTATGTCTCTTGAAGCACTTCTGATTCTGCAGTTTTCCTGTCTGCTTCTATCTTCAAGATGTCTTGCGTCCTTTTATTTAGTTTTGTGGCATATTGTATATCTTTACTTTGTTGCTCTCCTACCAAAACCTTGAATGGACATGCTTATGTTGGAAAATCCAAGATATTTTTGCATTTGATTGTGAACTCAAATGATGGGGTTATTTGTATTTCACTGGATAATCATAATATTTTAAATAAATAAATATAATAAAAAGAAAGAAGATTTCGAATTCCTGCCACAATGACGAAGATTCATTAGACATATTCAAGATAAGTACTCTCCTTTTCTGTATCTGGGACATGAGTTTTAACTTTCAGCTGTTCAGTTCAGAAATATAATATATGTGAACAAATTCTTATGGGGCTTGGGAATGGACTTGAGGTGGTGAGTTTGAACTATTCGTACTCTCCCAAAGTCGGCCATTTTGAAAGTTCTCCTGCAAACTCTAGAAGTACGTATGTTAATTCTTTTCCATTACAAGATAACCTGCAAGTTATTCAGTGCAATCATAGTCAAGAGGAACTCAAAAAACAAGATTCTATCTTAGCTGCTCCAACATTAACCTTATTATTTTTTTTTTTGAGCTCATCCTCCAACATTAACTTACGATAACCCACTATATACTTAGATGTTACTTCTGGTATTTGATCAGGTTTACTACTGAAGATAGCGTCATGTAAACAAACTTAAAGGAATAAAAGTTAAGAACTTTGAAAGGCCAACTGATCTAGAAATGGTTGAAATATTGCTATGGAAGACACAATTAAGGGTATATATAATATGATGGCTTATGCTTAGCTTAAAGTGTAGTTTAAAAAGAGTCTGGAGTCTAGTTCCCATAGAGCCATTGAATTTCTAACATTTGCAGAAGTCTTCTGGCAAAGAAGAGAGCAGAATAAGAAAGAAAAATAGGAAAGGAAACAAGAATATAGGAGGAAGAGGGAAGGTGGAAACTTAGACAAAAGTTTGTGGATCAATAGGTAAAGAGAGAAATGCACTATTATACATGTGAACAAAACTCAGTACTTGTTTATTGTAGCTTTTTCGAGAAGCCATATTCTAATATTGTGGGGTGAAGAAGTAGGGAAAATTTATGGTGAAATGTGAAAAATTATACTTTTTATGGGAATGTTTGGTTAAAAATGAAGTTTGCCCAGTTGACCATCTTTCAGCAAAATTTAAGCAATAGTAAACTAGCCCTTACTGATAAAATTGGAGAGAATAAAAGGAAGCAAGCATAAGACAACAGAGTAGAAATGGAAAGCAAGAAAAACAGTTACAGAAGAATGTAAGTGGAAGAAAAGAAGAGAGAATTGTCCGGTGAACATGAAGTAGCAGGATGTGTTCCTTCTAGGTCTCTAAGTTAAAATATGATATTGGTGTTGGAGATATAAAACTTTAAATAGATAAATAGACGGCCTAGGTATTATAGGAAGTCCTGCAAATGGCATAGAGAGAGTCCGCATTATTGTAAAACTAATAAATTCTTCATGAAACTTATTCAAATAGACAAAAGAAAACAGATCCTGTCGAAAAATTGAAGTTAGAAGAAATTTTATGCACGGTTCAGCTTTAGCCACTAAGCATACTTTCACCCAAATTTATAGTTCAATGACTTGAAGTCATGCTGTCATATGATTTGGCCTTTATTGATTTCTGAGATATCCGTTCAACTGCTGCAACTGCAATTTCCAAAATGAAATGTAACATAGATGCGCAAAGCACACTTAGATACCTTTTTCGAAAAGTTTCGGGCCACTTTTTCCATAGCATAAAATCCTGTCTTTTTGAATCTTTTAAAGCCCAACAGATTTTTTAAAGTCCAATGACTATACTTTTTAAGGCCATTAATGGCCATTTTACTGCAATTCGAAAGAAATTCTTAGACATAATTTTACTTCTATCTTATTTTTAGAGGTTGTTTGAACCTCTTTATTTTTCCCCTTTATAAATTCAACTGCCATGATTTGACTGTTGATTTGACAACTACTCAAGAATCACCACACATTTCAAACTTAAATTAAATCTCCATCACTCATTTCCACTCATTATAAATTCTCTTTGTAAATTGTATAAATAAAGAGCTTCAAACAAGCTCTTAATTTGTTCATAACTTGACTTGAACGAAAAATATGTATATCTCTCAAAAATGCATGTAAAATTATTAGTATAGGTGGTTTTTTTCTTTTGTTTTTTGTTTTTTTTTAAAGAGTGATGCAGTTACAAGTCACTTAATAAGGAAATTAATACAAATTAATTTTACTGTTACAAGTTACTTAATTATGCAATTAAGAGTGAGTTAATTCTTAGAATAAGTTTTATTTTCATTTATTGTGTTAGTAGTATAAATAGAGACCAAAGATATCAGTTGTAGGGAACCTATTTCCTAAATATTAAAATTATCAAGTTTTATTCAAGTATTCTCTTAAATTTTTCCAGATTTTTCTTAAAAATCTTGGCCCTAACGGTGTTAGGAGTACTCTTTATCTCCTGATTCTTTTCTTTAAAGAATCAGATTGCTTTAAGTGGTATCAGAGCTTGTAAAGACCTGTTACTACAATTGAGTAATGGCTGGAGAAGCTGAACAAGGAGCTGCGGAAGCAGTTTCCCGAGAGGAATTTTAGAATCTGCAGCAGCAATTAGCCCAATTATGCACTAGACTCGAGCATGCTGTTTATTAGGTGTCACCCATCTTCCAAATACGGAGCAAAGGGGAGACCATGTGCATAATCAGCAAAGGAATATTGGAAATCAGCACCCAAATGTGCAAAATCAGCAGCTGGATGAGTCGTCTGATGAAGAAATTAATGCATTTCCTGCAGCGAGGCAGCCAAGAATCAACTGTAGAAATGATCAAGATTCAAGGATAAAGTTAGATATCCCTGAATTTACCGGAGACGAACAACCGGAAGAAGTTTTAGATTGGCTGAATGAAGTGGAAAGGATCTTTGAGTTCCTTGACTATCCAGAGAATAAAAGAGTGAAGTTGGTGGCTATAAGATTGAAGGGGTATGCTTCTTCTTGGTGGCAGCAAGTTCAAATGACAAGAATGCAGTCTGGAAAGGACAAAATTCAGAGCTGGACAAAGATGCAAAGAATGATTCGAAGAGATCGGAAGAGCGTCGTGAAACTATGAAGGAATTCTTTTCCAGCAGTACCAATCTCTTCAGCAGGGAGCACGCACTGTTCGAGACTATACAAATGAATTTTACAAGATGAAAACACGGGTACAACTTGTTGAAACTGAAGTTCAAGTGATACATCAGTATTTGATGGGACTGAGGCCTGCAATTAGAAATTTGGTGGAGCTGCAGCCTTGGACTTTGGCTAGTACTGTCCAGATGGCCATGAAGGTTGAAAGCCAATAAAAACAGCCTGGAGTTCATTATTCTCAACTTGGGAAAGAGTAAGACCAATTTAATACTGATACAATTCAAGGCAGCAGTGGAGTGAAGTCCTCGACATTTCCAAATCTGGTGCAGAATTTTACTGCAGCCATTAGTTCACAAGGTCGAGGGCAAGGAAGAGGTCGAGGACGAGGTTCTGGAGGTAATGTTTTGGGAAGAAGTAATCAGCCATCTCAATTTGTTGGTGGAAGAATAATATGCTACAAATGTGGAAAGGAAGGATATAGATCTTCAGAATGCCGAAAAATGAATAACAATTTATTGGCTAAGGAAGACGTCGA